>JAURVB010004303.1:0-67700 GCA_033002965.1 Piper betle
GAAACCGTGCTCTGATACCACCTGTAACGACCCGCCATTTTTCACAATAATATTGTGGGCCTAGCTGGCTAGGTGTTACCAATATGAAACTACTAAATGCCGAGTATAATAATTAAAACAAGTATAAAATAAAGGTTCCCACAGTCTTAGACCGTTTCCCAGCAGCCACACTTATTTCTCAAACAAATAAAAATAGGAGTCCTCATATTACTTTGCTCCATGCTCTAGTTGTCAATCATCTAATCTCGAATCTGCACACCTGCGGAGGCAATTCCGCGTTAGTGATTACAACACTAAGTAGTATAATAAATAAAACGAATCAAGTACATTCCACCATTTCCATATATTTATTTTAATATGCGGTGGAGCAATTCCGCTATACTCCAAAACAATGCGGAGGAGGTGTCCGCTGTGATCCGCACACCCCGGCCGTAGCCTTTTTATGGGGAGGCTACCACTACCGTCTCCAGTGCCAGTGCCTCGCACACCCCGGCCGTAGCCTTTTTGTGGGGAAGCTATCACTGCACTCAGGTGATTGCTATGCCCCGTTTGTGGGGAAGCTCTCACTATCAATTCTAGTGCCAGTGCCTCACACACCCCGGCCGTAGCCTTTTTATGGGGAGGCTATCACTGCACTCTAGTGTTAGTGCCTTACACACCCCGGCCGGAGCCTTTTTATGGGGAGGCTATCACTACACTCACGTGATTGCTACACCCCGTTTGTGGGGAAGCTCTCACTGCCAACTCTAGTGCTAGTGCCTCACACACCCCGGCCGTAGCCTTTTTATGGGGCGGCTATCACTGCACTCAGTGTCAGTGCCTCACACACCCCGGCCGTAGCCTTTTTATGGGGCGGCAATCACTGCACTCTAGTGCGATGGAGGAATCGCTGTGCCTCACTCACCCCGGCCGTAGCCTTTTTATGGGGCGGCTATCACTACTCCAAAACAATATCGATGCATTACAAGATTCACACACATACACGACCCAGTGTCGGACTGAGTCAATTCTTTGACCCCGGTTGCACTTCGTGCATGGTGGTCGAATCTGGGCTCAGGCCGACCTAGGCTACCAACAAGGAAAATACGATGTTCTATCTATTATACGTACCTGACTTGCGGGTTCGTCCGACTGTAATCCGCTAACCCTAATATGAATGGGGCATAAAATTATACATTAGTATAATTTTACTCGCGTCGAAAATGCATGCAACTAAATATTTAATATATTCCACATTAATTAATTTATTTAATTCGATAAGGTTCAACACTTCTTTATTTAATTAATTATGCTATCGCGTAATTTGTACGCGATTATCTTTTATTGATCCATTATTTTACTTTACGAATTTATTATAAGAATAATCGTTTTATTTATCAAATATAACTTTTATATGATAAAGGTGAAGTCTTTATTATATATTCCTCTTAACCCTTCAATTTAAGTTAATTGCTTTTAATCAGCCGATTAATTAATTACCGTTTATCCCGATCGAAATTTATTAATTTCATGTAATAATTTATAAATTTATTATTTTGACCACTTAACTCATATCTCTTTTAAATTATTTATTTTAATGATTTGAATACAAGTTGGTATTATTATTATGATTTTTAACTCAACCCATATCGAGTCAACCAGAAATTACCAAACTGCCATTTTCTTCTTCTTCTTCTTCTTCTTCTCGTCACCCTCCTTCCCGCACAACAACCCAACGCCCAAAAGAAGTGAAACACTACCTTGCTGCGTGGTATATGCAACTGGTTGTGACACAATCGCCATGGTGCCGCTGCTGCAATTCAGCAGAACGTGCTACCATCCTTGGCTATAAATTCTATGAAATCTACCCTTTTTCTTGTTGATTTCAAGTCATAGTTTCCATGATTATCTTGTATTATAATGTTTGATCATATGTATGCATGCAAACTTTGAAGAAGAGAGGAAGAAACTTACTAAAACAATGGGGAAGCCGGCGTTTGTCCAAGGAGCTTATGTGCATGACGCCCCCTCCCTCCTCCTTATAAAATGAAAGAAGGCTTAGGGTTTATGAAAACACACTTCGTTGCCGGGTAAATGGGTAAGTGATACGGTTCACTTTACCATTTCACTTAACCTCTTAAACGGGTACATGGTATGGTTCAGTTAAATGGTTAGATGGTATGGTTTACTTAACCGGGTAAAAATACTTAACCGGTTAACTAATACTTTCCACTTGACCGGGTAATTGATAATTAACCGGGTAGCGGGTAAATAATTTAAATAAATTCATGGATACCAATGTTCGATCCCACCGCGTCGAATATATATATATATATATATATATATATATTTATTTATTTATTTTTTCCAGGTCTTTACACTCAGTCTCCCATCTAGATATATTAGTTTTACTATCAGTTAGCCAAAAGATTGAAATGAGTACACATTGACTAGAGCACATGCCACAAACCAGATGCAGGCTCTATAGACCATGCAGAGTATCTTATCATACTCCTTGAGACACACTATGCATGTACAGGTGTTCTCGCCACCATTCCATCATAGACTTGCAGTTAGTGGTTGTATAGATAGTCACTTGAGCCATAGTATGCAGTAGAGTCATAGAAGCTATCCTTGTTCTCTTATAGAATAGAGTGAGATACTGGACTTAGGACCGAGTCGACTAGGACCCAATGAGCGGTCAAGTTCCTTATATACAGGGACACTTGAGAGTTGGATCTAGACTGGAGATAGTGAGCCGTGTAGCTCATTAGCCTATACACTCGTATCTAACAGGAGACTTATAACACACAATAGGATGGCTGTTGGACTTAGGATGGAGTTTCTTGAGAGTAGATGTAGGTGCCTTTTACATAGATGAGGATCAGAGAGACATGGGCAGATGTTAGCAAGTAGGTCTTACCCTTGACGTAGTTTTCCCAGACATAGCTCAGATTAGAACCTTGCGATACTCTAGAGTATCTGCTTAACCAACCCAGTAGGCCCTTAGGGGTGACCTAGGTCTCCCACCGAGTTAGTAGTAGGGATCAGAACAGAAAAAGAATGACGATGGTAATGTCAAAACAGGCACAGACAACAAGGATCATGATAGAAGAGAAGGATGATGATAATGTCAAAACAGGCACAGGAAGTTTAGAATCAAGAAAGTTTGATATTGACAGCATCACCAGTAGGACTCACCATGTCGGCACCACAACAGTTAGTGAGGATGTATAGGATTGTTGAAGCAATAGAGGATACGACTGATGTGTATCCCAACTTCCAGGAACTAGTTTTAGTAGAACCTCCTTGAGTTGAAATTTTGAGGACGAAATTTTTATAAGGAGGGACTATTCAAGGCAGGGTTTTATATTCAGAACCGGTCGGTTTGACTGTTATTTTCGAGTTGAGTATGTTTCAGAACATGTGTACTGAGTTGATGCCGGTCGCGTATATGAGCTATGATGATAATGTCATGAATACAACAGGTTAGAATGAGCTATCAGAATATATTAGAGTATGCCAATTTATAGTTTATTTTATTTTTATATATAGTGGATCATAGAATTAATTTAGACCGTTTACCACGTTAGGACTCGTTATGGGTAGTTTGGGTGGGTTGTTAGTTATAGAGCATGTCATTATGATGTTGTAGTGCTTGTTTTATTTTATGGGATTTTCCCCAATTTTATAGATTTTTTTAAGGATTTTTTACGACTTAGTTATTATTCTTAACTCATGCTAGAGACGAGTCAAGTTTTATTTACAAGTTTGCCACCAAACACCCCCGACCTTTTCTTCTTCCTCGCCCAAGCCTTTGCCCCAATGCCGCCCCCATGAGCGTCGCCACCGCTGACGTGGATCCCACCCCACCGCAGATCGGTGCTGCCTAGCCCCACCACAGCGTCACCGTGTCGCCTCGACTAGGCCCAGCCACCATCTAGCCGCCGCGACGTGAGGAAGCCGAACCTTGCGCCACGCTTCCATCGCCGATTGCACCGCCGACAACCATTGCCACCAAGATCAGGTGGTAGCCTCGACACCCTCGACCCTCCAGTGATTTTTCCAAATCAGAGTGGAGCCCAACGCCGCCCAAACCGGCCGGATCTAGCCACCCATTGCTGCCAGCTCTATTTTTTCAATTTTCCAGTGAGCCGCCACCTCCGCCGACCATGTCGACGTCGAGGACATGTCAGGCTCACCGAGCCAGTTCCAATGGTACCCAATATGACCCCTATTCAGCTAGTGGACACACTAGCAACTGAAGCCACTGGAAAACCATCAAAAGCTGCTAGAAAACTACTAGAACAGTCAAAAAACCGCCAAAAACCAGGAATTTGGCATATCTTCCACCGAGTTCATCCAGTCGAACTTGATCGACTTCGGACGCTGCCAAGCATCGAATTTGAGCTCCGAGACGCACGATGAAACCCTAACCTTCGCGGATCGTCGACGACGTGAGGTACAATTTCCTCCAATTTGATTATTTAAAATTGATGATTGTTAGCATAGCATGCTAGTATTGATTAGTTGATGTGATTAATGCCTAATTACGGATGAAGTAATGATTGTATGATTTGAGTAATTGTGAATGAATAATAAGTGATCTAATAGGTGGATCGAGTCAGAGCATGATAAGTGACCACGATGTAACTTAGAAAAACGTAATAAAATTGGTATGAATAGGATGAGTTAGAATTATTGTTACACTGAGGATTGTTG
Source organism: Piper betle (assembly GCA_033002965.1). NCBI lineage: Eukaryota > Viridiplantae > Streptophyta > Magnoliopsida > Piperales > Piperaceae > Piper > Piper betle. Next base: position 4,702 of record JAURVB010004303.1, read on the forward strand.
ATTGTGATGTTGGTTGTATTGTGAGTGTGTATTGGTCATGTCGAGTTGATGCATCATTCAGTTAGCAGACATTCAGAGCATGATAAGTGACTCGTCTCTATTTTTATGCTCTATCTATTGTATGTTTATTTTAACACTTACAAGACGGGTTAAGTGGCATTTTATCGGATCCCACTTAACTCAGGCCATTTAGCCGAATAGTTTTCCGGATTAATAAACCCTTGAGGATGAGATCCTGTAAAGACCGTGAAAAAAAGAAGATGTGAACGCGGTTCGGGAAGGACCAAACATGTTATATCTAATACCCTGTTAATTATTATATTTTATTATTTACCTGGTTACCTGGTTAAATGAAATACGGGTGTTTTCACATACCCTAGCCGTCATTTCATTTTATTTTATGAAGGACGTCCTCCACCCTAGCCTTCATTCGCATTTTCTTCTCCTCTTCCTTACCGGCATGTCTTCTTCCTTACTTAGGTATTCTTCCTATCTCCCTGTTCTTAATTTTCTTGCATGCATATTTTACTTTGATAATAAGCTTTATAATCGTGAGGATTAAAGTTTAAAATCAACAAGAAAGAAACTAAAATTTGCCGTCGTCCTTTTGTTTTTGGCCATTTACCACCCCCAGCCGGCATCCACACATGTGAGATCAACCCTACACTGATCGACGAAGAGAGTAGGATCATCTCCTGACGTCAGAACGGCCGTCGCCACTGATTCCCGGCGAGGTTTGCCCGTGCTTGCCCATCTCGCCGAAACAGGGAACTCGTCGGCCAATATGTTTAGTTTCTTTCTTGTTGATTTTAAACTTTAATCCTCACGATTATAAAGCTTATTATCAAATTAAAATATGCATGCAAGAAAATTAAGAAGAGGGAGATAGGAAGAATACCTAAGCAAGGAAGAAGACACGCCGGTAAGGAAGAGGAGAAGAAAATGCGAATGAAGGCTAGGTGGAGGACGTCCTTCATAAAATAAAATGAAATGACGGCTAGGGTATGTGAAAACACCCGTATTTCATTTAATCGGGTAACCGGGTAAATAATAAAATATAATAATTAACCGGGTAGAATTAACCGGGTATTGGATATAACACGTTCGGTCCTTCCCGAACCGTGTTCATGTCCTTTTTTTTTTCACGGTCTTTACAATCTCCCCAACTTGGAAATATTTCATCCCCGAAATATCATAATAGGCAACAGAACAATTATGATTAATTTTATTTATTTCTTCGGGATCAGTTCATGCTACTACAAATATAAACTCCTATGCCACAAACAGGCTAGGGTATTTCCTTGCCATTTCTTGTTCAGTCTCCCATGTAGCTTCCTCTGACCCCTGATTTTTCCACAATACTTTTACCAAAGGAATTTCCTTGTTCCTGAGTGTCTTTATTTCTCTTGCCAGGATGCGGATCGGCTTTTCCTCGTAGGTTAAATTTGATTGTAGCTCTAAGTCTTCAAAATTGGTGATGATATGATCCTCATCCCGTACATATTTCTTTAGCATTGACACATGGAAAACATTGTGTACTCCAGCTAGGCTTGGTGGCAATGCTAATCTATATGCACAATTCCCAACTCGATCCAGGATTGGAAACGGTCCTATGAATCTTGGCTTCAACTTCCCTGATATTTTAAATCTAATCACCCCCTTCGTAGGAGATGTCTTTAAGTACACAAACTCCCCAACTTGGAACTCTAGGTCCTTCCTTCGAGTATCAGCATAACTCTTTTGTTGATCCTGAGCTGCCTTAAGTCTTTGCTGAATGAGTTTCACCTTTTCAGTTGCTTCTCTCACCATCTCTGGCCCGACTATAACTGCTTTGGTCGACTCCAGCCAGCACGATGGAGATCTACAGGGCCTACCATATAGGGCTTCAAATGGTGCCATCCCTATACTGGCTTGGTAAGAGTTATTGTAGGTGAATTCAGCTAAGGCTAAGTGTTTCTCCCAGTCACCTCCCCAGTCAAGAATGCAAGCTTTTAACAAATCTTCCAAAGTTTGAATGGTTCTCTCACTTTGACCATCAGTTTGGGGATGATATGCTGTACTCAACTTAATTTGAGTTCCCATGGCTTTTTGGAAAACTTCCCAGAAATGTGAGGTGAATAGGGGATCGCGGTCGGAGACTATCTCCTTTGGATATCCCATGCAATTTGACAATATTGTCAACATACAATCCTGCCAAGTATTCTGCCGTTCTCATTGATTTCATGGGGATGAAGTGAGCTACCTTAGTTAGTCGGTCCACAACTACCCATATGGAGTCATGCTTCTTTTGAGTTCTTGGGAGCTTTGAAATAAAATCGCATGTGACACACTCCCATTTCCAAGTTGGTATTTCTAAAGGTTGCAATAGTCCTCCAGGTAGTTGATGTTGGGCTTTGATCTGTTGGCAAGTCTGACACTTAGAGACAAAATCCACAACCATCCCTCTTCATCTCAATCCACCAGTAGGTTCGCTTTAAATCCTGATACATTTTAGTAACTCTAGGGTGTATCGAGAACTTTGAGCGATGAGCCTCCTCCAAGATATTCCGCCTCAGTGCATTATCCTTGGGTACACACAACCTTCCTCTAAATCTAATCACATTATTGGAATCAGCTACAATGTCAGGAATCTTGTCCAACATTTCATTCAGCTCCTCATCACCCATTTGTGCTAGCTTAACACGATCAACCAAATCATTGGAAACAACCAAATTTGCCAATAAGCCTGTTAGTTGCTCCACCGGGTTGATAGCTACTACTTCTGCTGACATGGCCCAAAGTCTAGCTAGCTGCTGACTTTTGTCCCCTTTGCCCTTCCGACTCAACGCGTCGGCTACCACATTTGCTTTCCTTGGATGGTATAAGATTTGGAAGTCGTAGTCCTTCAAATATTCTATCCACCGCCTCTGTCGAAGGTTAAGGTCATTCTGGGTGAAGATATACTTCAAACTCTGGTGGTCAGTGAAGACTTCGAACTGGGCTCCATACAAGTAGTGTCTCCAAATCTTCAGGGCAAAAACCACTGCTGCCAGTTCCAAGTCATGGGTTGCATAATTTTGCTCATGAATCTTCAATTGACGAGAGGCATAGGCCACCACCTTACCTTCTTGCATAAGGACGCATCCTAAACCCAACAAAGATGCATCGCTGAAGACTACGAATCCTTCATTACCATTTGGCAGTGTCCAGACTGGTGCTTTAGAAATTGGTGTCACTCCAGGTGCTAGGTCAATGGCAAACTCCACTGCCCGCTTAGGAGGTAACCCTGGAAGTTCGTCTGGGAATACACATATTCCCAGACTGAATCCTCCCCTGAACCAAATTGGCGAACGCCAGTGCTTTCTTCTAGACAACGGGCTCTGGAAAATATTGTCCATTAAAAGCTGCCACAAATTCTGCCCACATGATGGAGGAAATCTCACGTCGATGGAAAGTAGTTTTCTCCATGGATTTCCACTAGTAAGATGCTTCCTCTTGAAGCATGCATGTTGCCAATCTCACTTGATGGCGGTGGGGCACAGACAGAGCTCTAAACACTTTTTCGGTAATGTCAATCCAGCTCTTCGCCTTCATTGGATCGATCCCTCCAATAAATACCTCAGCTCCATTCTTTCTAAATTTTTCCACAGTGTAGCGGTCACTATCATCAACTGCTGGTGGCACCACTTGTCGGACTACCGGTGGCACTGGGTTTGGATGCTCCCCTTGCTCGCCCGGGTCTGCTAACCCTGCCCGCCCTTGGGCACTTCCCTGACCACCATCCTAGGGTGATTGTGGGACCCGCTACTGAGTTTGAGGCTCCATGCCCTGCTACCACTCTCAATAACTGCTGAACGATATTCTGAACCACAGAATTTGTATTTTTGAAAGCCTGTGCCAGTCCCTGTATGGCCATTAGGATCTGAGCCAATACATTCTCGGTGTTCGCATTTGGCGGAGTAGCTTGGTTTGACTGTCTACGAGTGCCTGCCATCTGAAACGTCGAACCTTCATGGTTCATTAGTATGTTTTTCTTTTCCAGTTATGACTTAGGTTTATTAGCGAATACATTTGTTAATTAATAACACAACACAGTGGGAAAAGATAATTATTGGACTTTTCAACAAGGTACTTGAGTCATAAAATGTGAGCTTGTGGGAAACCGTGCTCTGATACCACCTATAACGACCCGCCCAAACCAGACCGGGTGTTACTTAAAAATGTGTAATATGTAAATGTAACATTCCAGAACATGAATTGAAATACAGCAAATAAGTCTCGCAACATATAATATAAATCATAACAATAAATCATGTTCTCTAAAATATAAAATAACCGTCCCACAATCTCAGACCGTTTCCCATAGCCACATTTATAACACAAGAGAATAATAAGGAAGTCCAATTTTTATTATCGATTCACCATACCTAGGTTGGTAAAAGAACCACCAACCACACTTCTATTCTTCAGTCCAATGCTGCTCACCTGCGAAGGCAATTCCTCGTTAGTGATAAAACCACTAAGCCGCATAATTAAATGAAACAAGTCAACATAATCCCTATTATCATTTCACTCATTTTTTATTATTATTACACAAGCCTTTAGTAATTATCTCTCAGGTCATTCTGAGATTAGTAATTTGTCTCTCAAGTCATTTTGAGATTAGTAAAAGTCGTCTCCCAGCTCATTCTGGGATTAGAAATCGTCTCTCAGCTCATTCTGAGATTAGGTGATCTCCCATGTTATTTTGAGATTAGTCATGGTCTCCCAATTCATTCTGAGATTATAAATTGTCTCCCAGCTCATTCTGAGATTAGGTGGTCTCCCAATTCATTTTGAGATTAGCCATAGTCTCCCAGTTCATTCTGAGATTATAAATTGTCTCCCAACTCATTCTGAGATTAGGTGGTCTCCCAATTCATTTCTAGATTAGTCATGGTCTCCCAGTTCATTCTGAGATTAGAAATTGTCTCCCAGCTCATTCTGAGATTAGGTGGTCTCCCAATTCATTTTGAGATAAGTATCATGGTCTCCCAGTTCATTCTGAGATTAGAAATTAGCTCCCAACTCATTCTGAGATTAGGTGGTCTCCCAATTAATTTTGAGATTAATCATGGTCTCCCAATTTATTTTGAGATTAGAAATTGTCTCCCAGCTCATTCTGAGATTAGGTGGTCTCCCAATTCATTTTGAGAATAGTGCCGACAAGGCTACCGGTTTGGCAAAATACAACATTTCATATAGTTATACCAGTTTGGGGAAATACAATATTTTATATAATTATACCAGTTTGGGAAAATACAACTAGGTGGTCTCCCAATTCATTTTGAGATTAGTGCTGACAAGGCTACCGGTTTGGCAAAATACAACATTTCATATAGTTATACCAGTTTGGGGAAATACAATATTTTATATAATTATACCAGTTTGGGAAAATACAACATTTCAAATAATTATACGGACAATACAACACTTCAAATAATTATACAGACAATACAATATTTCAAATGATTATACGGACTATACAACATTTCAAATGATTATATAGACAATACAACATTTCAAATAATTATGCGGACACACATAGTAATTTTAAAGGTGTGGCCCGTGTCGGACTGAGTCAATTCCTTGACCCCGATTGCATTACATCACATGGTGGTCGAATCTGGACTCAGGCCGACCAGGGCTGCCAACAAGAGAAAGTACAACATTTAAATGATTATACGGACATGGATATTTCGAACTCGCAGCTGCGACCATTGATCCTAATCTGAACGAGAATATAAAATTATACATAAGTATAATTTTATTCGAGTAGAAATGCATGCAACTAAATGTCTATATATATATATATATATATATATATATATATATATCATTATTAAAATTTTGACAATATATCATCTAACAATTCAAAAATATTAATATTAAATATTAAATTCTCAACAAATCTAGTGAGATAATTAATTATTTGTGTGATATAATCATTTAAGTCCTACTTTACATTTTAAATTAATTATCTAAATCATGATTAATACCTAATAGTTGATAAAATAATTATTACTAATAAATAAGTATTTAATTTTCATTTGCGGTGATAATTACTTAACCCCGATCTTGATAATTTAGTGGACAGTTATAATTTTTAATCGCTACTATTATTTACAGCAATTTAATTAATTAAGTTGTTCAATTAAATTATTTAAAATAATTTTTATTATTTGAATTAATAAATATTATTAATACAATTATTTTAAATTATTCGACTATATAAAGTTTCGAACTTTATTTATTTTCATTATGCTATTTTAGGTTTGACGCTGGTGATTGCTACTCGACTATAGTTTAATAACCCATTTTCTACATTACTAACTCGTTATAAACATGATTACTTTATTTACCTAATATTAAATTTAATATGGTAAAGGTAAAATCTATATTTTTTTAATTACTTATAATCGTCCGATTTAATTTAATTGCTCGTTGTCCCGATTAATTATTGACCTTTTATTTGTGCCGTTTTTTTATTACTCGTGGCGATTTCGTACAATAAAATTTTGACAACATATCATTCATTTGAAATGTTTTACTTTCCCTTGTTGCCAGCCCTAGTCAGCCTGAGCCCAGATTTCACCACCATGCGCTGTAATGCAATGGCGTCAAGGAATTGACTCAGTCCGACACGGGCCGCACCTTTAAAATTACTATGTGTGCCCGTATAATTATTTGAAATGTTGTATTGTCCGTATAATCATTTGAAATGTTGTATAGTCTGTATAATCATTTGAAATGTTGTATTGTTCGTATAATTATTTGAAGTGTTGTATTGTCCGTATAATTATTTGAAATGTTGTATTTTCCCAAACTGGTATAATTATATAAAATATTGTATTTCCCCAAACTGGTATAACTATATGAAATGTTGTATTTTTCCAAACCGATAGCCTTGTCGGCACTATTCTCAAAATGAATTGGTAGACCACCTAATCTCAGAATGAACTGGGAGATAATTTCTAATCTCAGAATGAACTGGGAGACCATGACTAATCTCAAAATGAATTGGAAGACCACCTAATCTCAGAATGAGTTGAGAGACAATTTATATTCTTAGAATGAACTGGGAGACCATGACTAATCTCGAAATGAATTGAGAGACCACCTAATCTCAGAATGAGTTGGGAGACAATTTCTAATCGTAGAATGAACTGGGAGACTATGACTAATCTTAAAATGAATTGTGAGACCACCTAATCTCAGAATGAGATGGGAGATAATTTATAATCTCAGAATGAACTAGGAGACCATGACTAATCTCAAAATAACCTGGGAGACCACCTAATCTCAGAATGAGCTGGGAGACGACTTTTACTAATCTCAAAATGACGTGAGAGACAAATTACTAATTTCAAAATGACCTGAGAGATAATTACTAAAGACTTGTGTAATAATAATAAAAAACGAGTGAAATGATAATAGGGATTATATTGACTTGTTTCATTTAATTATGCAGCTTAGCGGTTTTATCACTAATGCGGAATTGCCTCCGCAGGTGAGCAGCATTGGACTGAAGAATAGAAGTGTGGTTGGTGGTTCTTTTACCAACCTAGGTATGGTGAATCGATAATAAAAATTGGACTTCCTTAATATTCTCTTGTATTATAAATGTGGCTAAGGGAAACGGTCTGAGACTGTGGGACAGTTATTTTATATTTTAGAGAACATGATTTATAATATATGTTGGGAGACTTATTTGTTGTATTTCAATTCATGTTCTGGAATGTTACATTTACGTATTACACATTTTTAGTAACACCCGGTCCGGTTCAGGCGGGTCATTATAGATCCCTCGAGGATGATTTCAAAAACAAGATCCACCACAAGTTGCCTTCGGGCCTATTATATGATACCCTTCTCAGGCCTATATATATAATTTTATCGAGTTTTCAGTGAGACGAGAGATGGAGAAACCGACTGCACATACTATGAGTAGATGCCATGACAGTCAAAGCTGGCTCTGGATTAGTGAGCAAACTGTTCCATTCCTGAGGGATCTTAACAACTCCGCATTTGAGTTCCTCACACCCGGAGAACGTAGAGGTTTACGGGTACTATTAAGTACAATGCATGTCCCGACTTGTGGTTCAAAGGGTACTAAACGCAACTGCTTGAGAGTACTCGGCCTTTGTACTCAAGGCCAGGAGAATTATGGAGGTAAGGAGAGGGCTTCGGATATGCATGTAGTCCCGAAGGACCAGAGAAAAATGAAATGAAAAAATGCCGAAAGAGGAATCAGCAAAGCAGACAGTTCAAGATGCTACCGGGTCTACAGCGCAGTGGCTCCTCAGTAGGTGCCCTTGAGAGTGTTCCGAGGAGTAAACCATTGTTTTCTTTCATATGAGAGTTTGCTCTCATAGCCAGTTTGTTATAGTTATATTCTGGACCAGTAACGCTTGTTACTGACGTTTTTATACTATATGTAGGTGATAATCACGAATTGGAGGAGCTAGCTTGGACGGAGTAGCACTGTTGTTGCTTGCATACATGTTAGTCGATAGAGTGGTTAATATTTTATTTATAATGTTATTATATTGTGAATTGTGTGACTAAATGCTTGAGACATGATGATGTGACATGACTAAAAGCTAAGATATGACGACATGTTGTGATTAATTGTTAAGACATGATGATAGAATGTGAAACATGAATAGATTGCGCAGCAGAAGCGTGGTGGGTTGAGACCCAAACTTTATAGTGAGTAAACAGTATTTTAGATTGTGTGAATAAAGTTGCTTGATATATATATATATATATATATATATATATATATATATATTTGCATATATGTTTATATATATTATTTTGACAGAGCGACCCTAATTGCATTTTTAGGTGAGACTTTGTCTATTTTATTTCAGAATTTTTATTGATTTTTATCGTAATTGTTGTTAGTGTGTAAAACCCACGATTCGAGTTAGGGTTTTATATTCAGAACCGGTCGGGTTGACCGTTATTTTTTTCGAGTTGAGTCAGTTTCAGGATACGTGTACCGAGCCGATGCCAATCGCGTGTATGAGCTATGAGGGTCATGCATACCCAAGTATATGATGATAACGTCATGAACACAGCAGAACAGAATGAGTTATCAGATATATAAGAGTATGCCAGTTCATTTTTTTTTATTATGATATATACTGGATCGTAGAATTAGTTTTAAGCCGTTAACCGCGTTAGGACGCGTTACAGGCATTTTGGGTGGGTTGTTAGTCATAGAGCATATCATTATAATGTTGTGGTGTTGTTTGATTTTACGGGATTTTTCCCAATTTTTATGAATTTTTTTAGGATTTAATACGACTTAGTTATTATACTTGACTCGAGACGGAGGCGAGTCAAATAATATTTACGAGTTTGCCACCACACACAACCCCGACCTTTTCTCCCCCATGCCCAAACCCTCGTGCCGCGCCGCCCCTGTTCGCGCGCCACCGCCGCCGCTGTCGGCGCCGCCCGGCCGTCGACCGACGCCGCCCAGCTCGGCGACGCCGTTGCCGTGCTGCCCCGACCAGGTCCGACCCCCGTCGGACCGCCGCGACGCGAGGAAGCCACGCCGCGACGCCGCGCCCGCGTTGCGCTTCCGTCACTGATTCTGCCGCCGGCGACCAGCGCCGCCGCGATCGGTCACTCGCCTCAGCACCCTCAGCCTTCCAGCAACCTTCCCCCACCGGAACGGAGGGCATCACCGCCCTGGCCGGCCGGATTTAGCGACCCAACGCCGCCGCTCTGTTTTATGCATTTTTCGGCGAGCCGCCACCTCCGTTGGCCGTGTCGACCTCGTAGATGAGTCGGGCTCGCCGAGCCGGTTCCGAGGGTACCCAACACGACCACTTTCCGGCTAGTAGACGCCGCCGGCGATTGTCGCCGGAAAACCACCGGAAGCCACCGGAAAACCGCCAGTAGCGGCCGGAAAACCGAAATTTTTGGAATTCGCCAGAAATCACCGGATCTTCCTCGGGGCTCACCCAATCGAGCCCGATCGAACGTCGGACGCCGGGGAGCGCCGAATTCGAGATCCGAGACACGCGACAGAACCTTAGCCGTCGCCGATTGCCGACGATGTGAGGTATAATTACCTCCAATTTGATTATTTAAATTGATGATTGGTAGCATAACATGATAGGATTGAGTGATTCCCATGATAGAAGTCTGAGCATGAAAGAAGTAATGATATGTACGATATGATTGGTAATGAGTAAATATTAAGTGATCCGATGATGTAAAGTAAATTTTGAGCATGTTAATCGGGTACGATGTAACTTAGGAAAAACACAGTAAAATTGGTATAAATAACATTAGTTAGAATTATTTTCATATTTATGATTATTTGATTGTTGATTGACGGTCATTGTGTGTGATTCATCATTTAGTTAGCGAGCGTTAGTATTTAGTTTTGATGTGTAGGTACGGAGTAGGAGCTTGCGCCTAGGCGCGATGACACGCTTGGAGCTTCTACCAGGTCCGTTTAGGACTCGTCTGTTTTAATCTTTTCTATTGTATGTTTGATTTATTGTCTGCAGGACGGGTTAAGTGGCGTTTTATCGGATCCCACTTAACTCGGGCCATTTAATCGAACATTTTCCGGATTAATAACCCCTCGAGGATGAGATCCCTCGAGGTTGATTTCGAAAACAAGATCCACCAAAAGTTGCCTTCGGGCCTATTATGTAACTCCCTACCCAAGCCTATATATATATAGTTTTCGTGTTTCTGTGAGACGAGAGATGGAGAAATCGACTGCACGTACCATGCAGAGGATGTCGTGACAGTCAAAGCGGGCTCTGGATTAGTGCCAGCGGACTGTTCCATTCCCGAGGGATCCCGATAACTCCGCGTTTGAGTTCCTCACACCCGGAGAACGTGGAGGTTTACGGGTACTGTTTAGTACAGCGCATGTCCGGACTTGTGGTTCAAAGGGTACTAAAGGCGACTGCCTGAGAGTACTCGGCCTTCGTGCTCAAGGCCAGGAGAAATATGGAGGTAAGGAGAGGGCTTAGGATAAAGTTTCACGAGAAGTACTGAAAAAGAAGTGCCGAGAGCGGCACAGTACCAGCAGCAGATCAGTAAGTTCGGGATGCTACCGGGTCTGCAGCCCAGTGGCTCCTCAGTAGTGCCCTTCAGAGTGTTCACGTGGAGTACGATGTTTTCTTTCATATGAGAGTTTGCTCTCATAGCCAGCTTGTTATAGTTATTTTATTTCCCGGACCAGTAACACTTGTTACTGACGTGTTTTTATACTATATGTAGGTAATAATCAAGAGTTGGAGGAGCCAGCTTGGACGGAGGAGCAATGAGGTCTTGTACACACACACATGTTAGATTTCTGAATGTTTAATTTTGTGTTATTATGTTATTATATTGTGAATGACATGTTCAAATGCATGAGACATGATAGAATGTGAAATGATCAGAGTAGCGTAGCAAAAGTGTGATGGGTTAGGACCCACTGTTCAGAGAATGATGAATATAATAGATTAGAAGTATGTGTGAATGCTATTGTTGCTATACGTATATATGTTTGAATATACGATTATGACAGAGTGGCCCCTAATTGCATTTTTAGGGGAAATTCTGTCCCTTTCATTTTAGAATTTTTACTAATTTTGATTATAATTGTGTTGGTGTGAAATTTAGGTTGCATGTCATCCATGTAGTATCATGTTAGGGTTGTATGAATTTATCCATGCATGACAAGTCGTATCTACATCTTAAGACGCCGAGATCGGATCCGTATGAGTTAGGTTCAGATTAACCGACCTAACTGGGGCTGGGAACATGCCGGTTCGGTTCACGAGTGTGAACCGGATTTGGGGTGTTACATAGTGTGTAAATTATTTTGCATATCATTCATATAATATCATGTTAGGATTCTGTACATTCATCCATATATGATCAGTCGTATCTTCATCTTAAGACGCCGAGATTAGATCCGCACAAGATGGGATTGAGTTAGCCGACCTAACCGGGGCCTATAATATGTCGGTTCGGTTTACGAGCGTGGACTGGATTTGGCCTAGGTTGTTGATATGCTAGGAGATCTCGGCTATCTAGGAGAGATCTCATGTAGAGGTCTACATCGGTGTGGATCTTTGAGAGGCAGACTCTGACTTTCCAAGGCCGACGCCAATTGATCTCCGAAGGCCTAGGGTGCACGGCATCAGATTCCTGCCAGATCTCGATAAGAATCCCACCTTTTAATTTTAATATTTTATTCTCAGTTTTCCGATATAGTCAGGTAGATTAAGATGATTTTTATTGATTAATCATGATTAAATTAATTAATCAAATAATAACGAATCAAAATCTATATTTATAACATGAGAGCATATATTAAACATGATAATTTCAGTTCACTTAAATAATTATCAACAAATATAATATGCTTTCTTCATCTAAAAAAGATTCAATGATGATATCTATCATCAAATCATGCTTCAACATATTTAGTCATGCAAGAACTGATTATTAATTATCAATAGCAGTGATTGAAAACAACAATAATGTATCAGATCTAACCATTATAACATGATTAAACATCTAATCTGGTTCGATTCCTATAACGATTTGATAAACGCTCAGGTTTTAATCAAATCTATTAAAAACCATCTTGATTTATAATTAACCATGGATAAACAACAGAATTAAATCATAAATCACGATAAAATGTGGAGAAACATTTAACAAGAAATAAACACTAATTTCCCTCTCAAAGTTGACGTACATTATTTATTCTAAGCATACAACTTCTCTCCAAAGTTAGGGTTTCCAATTCATATCTATTTCTAAATAAATGATAAGCATGAAATTTGGCGGGATAAACTCCCAATATTAAGTGTAAATAATACTAGTCAATGCCTGCACAATGCGGGTGCTATATTAAGAATATACAATATTAATTTCAAAAAAATATTACTATATTATTTTAAAACAAACTAATGAATATTTATTTAATTTTAACAAAAAATATAGTTCTACACAAATATAAAAAGTAATGTTAATTTTAATAAGTAAAAAATTTAATAGTTAAATGGAATTAATTTTTTAAAAGATTTTTCATTTGGATAGAATTATACTCTATGCTTTTTCCTTAATAAAGAATTGCAATATAAAATAAATAAAAATCTCTAAAAACCTGAATTAAGTATGTATTATTAAGCAACAAACTTTAATTCGAATAGTACAATTAATATATTAAATTTTATCTAAATTTCAAAACTTCTAATTTTGGTAGAATTATACTCCAACACTTTCCTAATAATAAATATTTATTATTAAATAATTATTAATATACTCATTAAATTATTGTGAGGCTAGAATCAACCTCATGGGAAAAAAAAAGTTGAAACACAATGAGAGGGAAAAAAAATTCAACGCTTTAATGTAAACTAGCCATAAATCTATGCGATGCCCGAGATACATTTAAAACTTACTTATATAATATATATTTAAAATGTACAAAAATAATATTAAAAATATACTATTATATTAGTTTTAAATAAAAATATTGTATATTTATTATTTTAGCAAAAAGAGGTTTGGTACAAATATTAAAAACAATTTTTGTTTTAATAAATAATTTTTTTTAATAATTATTTGAAATTTATTTTTAATTTTTTAAAAAATCATTTAGAATTATAATCTAATTTTTTTCTTAATAATAAATAACAAAGTATAAATAAATAAGTAATTAATTAAATAAATACAATTTGTAAAAATCTACATCAAGAATGTATATTAAATAATAAACTTAATTCGAATATTATAATTATTAAATTTATCAATATTGTAAAAAATTTAATTTAGGTAGAATTATACTTCAACACTTTTATAATATGTATATTAAATAAAAAATTTATTTCAAGTTGCATAATTATAAATATTTTAAATTTTAATAATATTTTTATGTTTTTTAATTTGGGTAGAATTTTATTTGAATGATTTTTTAATTAAATATTAACAGTAATAATTTCAAACTAAGTAAATATTAATGAGTCCATTAAACTATTGAAGGGCCAGTATTTCTAAGATTTTTAATTGGGTAGAATTATACTTAAATATTTTTTATTTAAATAATAATAATAATAATAATAGTAATAATTAAATAAAATTAATGGGCATATAAAATTAGTGTGGGTCAGAATTAATCAATATAAAAAACCTTGAAACAGAATATATGGACAAAAAAACTCCGGTGCTTTAATGTTAGGGGGGGGGGGTATGTATTAAGTCCAACAGATCTTAATAAAAACAAGGAACGGAGCATTGACATTTCCCCATTCCCGTTCTTACACTCCTCGGATGCTTCCCCTGATTTTGACTGGTGGCTCTCCTTTTTCCACCGTGCATGTGCACCGTCTTCAGGTAATATTCATTCTCACACCTATTTATTTTATTATTTTAATAGTTTATTTTTTTATATTTGTAAAAGTACTTGCATTGCTTTTAACCCCGGCCTCAATTCTTTGCAAATGAGTGGATGACAAAGAAGAAGAAGTACCAGTATTTGCCTTTTCTCTTTCCTTTTTTTCCTAAAAGAAACAATTGCATTAGTTTTTACTTAAATACTGTTTCGTCTAATACTGCAATTAATATACTTATTTTTTTCTTTGGTAAAACCCACAAAAAGATGGTTGCTTCCTTTTCTTTATCATGCCCATGTCATAAAATTTGTACTCGTCATTCATACATCCGTGGTGAATGGACAGAAGGTTACCTACAATGACATTAGTGGTTTGGAATTCTAGTTTGCATGCACATTTTGTATTGGTTTTTTGAATTTGTATTATGCTATGCCATTATCTCATTCGATATTAGTGGATGATTATTACTTTCGACCACTTTTTTTTGTGTCCCAGCGTGGCTGTTTAGAATGGTTTAGTGACAATTAGATTGTTTGTCACAATTTGGTCATGATGCACTTCTTCTTTGGCAATGCAGGTTGTGTAGCAACCATGAGTGATGTGGATGAATCTTTCACATACTTCTTTCGTGTATCTGTAAAGACTTTTGTTTACATATGTTCGCTTGTCAGACAAGACCTTATCAACATTGAAGGCCAGTTGCTCAGTGTCGCCATTGCCCTTCGACGCCTTGCAGCTGGCCAGTCACAAGTCTCAGTTGGTGGGGATTTTGGTGTTGGCCAATCGACAGGCTCTCAGGTAACCTGGAGGTTTATTGAGTCAATGGACGAACGGGGCATGCAACATCTCTGGTGTCCTTCCCCCAACGGGCTTGAGGAGGTTAAAACCAATTTTGAAACTGCATTTGGTCTTCCTAACTGTTGTGAGCCATTGATGCCACCCACATTATCATGACTCTTCCTGCTGTAGAGACTTCTGATGATTGGTGTGGCCAGTCAAGTAACTACAGCATGTTCCTACAGGCCATTGTGGACGAAGAGATGAGGTTTTAAGACAATGCAACTGGTTGGCCTGGGAGGATGACAATGTCCGTGGCTATTGAAATGTACTGGATTCTACAAATTGTGTGAAAGTGGAATCTGCTGAAGGTATGGCCTCTAGAAACAACTTGTTAAAATATTTCAAGGAAAATCCATAACTGAAGTCTCCTGCTTGAGTCTCGTCTTGGTTAGATATCTCCACATTTTCATGGTGAATTCGTAAATGACTTATGATGCAATATTGACAATGTTGGATTATTTCAGAAATCTGCGTCTTGCCCACCTGTGCCAAAATTTTGTTCCTGTGACAATGACGCAGGCTTCTGCTGGAGTCAAGTTGTGTTGGATCTTTTAGGCATCAGTTTTGAAGAATTAGACCTTGGTTAGCCTTCATTAACATTGGTTTTAATGGTTACGTCGGATGAAAAGTGAGGTCGTTCAAATTAGTAGGCAAAGCTGAGCTTGGGTTGTGTAAGGGGGTTGAGTAAGGGTCTCTGAAAATTTAGAAACAGCAAACTTTACCAAAAATACTTATATTTGATATATTTTTATAAAAAATACTATTAAGTTAATTATTTTACATATAAATTAAGTAAATGATTATATACAAAAAAGTACAAAATAACCATGATTAGCTTGTGCAGCCCACCCGTGTACTATCTAATAAGAAAAAAAATTCCCTTTTCTTATGCTGTTTTAATCTATTGAAATAAGAAAAAAAGTTTTTTTTTTGCTCATACGAGAGCGCATGGATCATGGGTGGGCCAAATTAATTATGATTAACTTGGACATAAAAATATTGCAAAAATATTTATTTTTAAAAGAATATATTGCGGATATGTTGATTTTAGTAAGTTGACTATTTGATGTTTTCATATTATTTATATTTCTTTCATGTTTTAATCAAAGAAAACCTAAGACAAGGCATAGAACAGAAAAAAGGAAAATGACTACCCGAGTGTGGTTGGTGATCTGTATGTGGTGGTTGTAGTTCTCACTAGGGTGGCAACTAAACGAGTGAGCTGAGTTCAGCTTAATAAGAATTTTTTTTTTTTACTCATATGAGAGCATATGTATCATGGGTGGGCCAAATTAATTATGATTAACTTGAACATAAAAATATTGTAAAAGTATTAATTTTTTAAAGAATATATTGTGTATATGTTGATTTTAGTAAGTTGACAATTTGATGTTTTCATGTTATTTATATTTCTTTCCGGTTTTAATCAAAGGAAACCTAAGACGAGGGGCAAAATAGAAAAAAGGAAAATGACTACCAAAGTGTGGTTGGTGATTCGTCTATGGTGGTTGTAATTCTTACTAGGGTGGTTGCTAAATGAGTGAGCTGAGTTTAGCTTATATTCGAACTCGACTCAATATTGAACAAGTAGGGCGGTTGCTAAACTAATGAGCTGAATTCAGCTTGTGTTAGAGCTCAACTTGATATTGAATAAGTTTTAAACGAATATTCTTGAACAAGTAGGGTGGTTGTTAAATGTATGAGCCGAGTTTAGCTTGTGTTCGAATTCTACTCAATATTGCATTTTGAACGTATATTCTCAAAATTGTATATTAAATTGTTTAATTTTAATGTGTTCAAAACCTAGCTCGAAAGTAGTTCACGATGGCTCGCTCAATTAGGTTGTGGATTGAAAAACCTTTAGGTTTTTAGGATGATGCTCTCTCAAATGAGTTGTCCTTATATTTATGCTATTTTCTTATTTTATTATATTAAATAAGTATAACTAGCTAAAATTAAATTTATTAATATATATATATATAGATAATCTTAGTTAGGGGCAGATAATATTTTTGTCTCAAACTTTAATTTAAATCGTTCAATTACAATGGCGACCTATATTTAATAATAAAAAATAAAAAATAAAAACAAAACACCCTCACTACCACCCTCTTTTAGTACGTAGTCAATAATAATATTTATTTATGATTTTAAATATATTTTGAATATACAAATGATATTATGTATATTATTATATTATATTATCCAGTTGAGTTCGAATTATAACTGAATCGAGTTGAGTCGAATACTGCCTTACTCAAGCTTAACTCATAGGATTCGAGTTCAAGTCGAGTTTGAGCTCGAGTATTTAAATATCGAGTTTTGAGTCCAGCCGAGCTAAATACTAAATACTCACTAACTATCTCGCTCAATTAACAGCCCTAGTTCTCACTAAGAAAAACAATGCTAAAATTGAAAAATAATTTGTACTCGCTCAAGTTAAAACACAACAGTTGCAGCAAATATTGGATAACTCTACATCTTGAAAGAAACCTGAGCCACCACGAAAGGAACGACGATTGTACCTCATAAAAGTCTTTTCTTTTCATTTCTTCATCAGCATTGATAAAATGTTTTTAAGTGAGAATCGAAAGATGAACACTTGCGGCAATAAATATTAACTTTTTTCCAAAGTTTAAAGACGAATTAACCAAAGCGTGCTGGAGGATAGACATAAAGACTGCTTCAACTTTGTCTCAACAGTTGCCCTTAGACGAAAAGAAAAAATGTTTGCACTCAAAAACACTGTAGTGCTTTTTTAAAGCTGGTAAAACCTGATCGACGTGAGAACCGATTACAACAGATACAAGTTATCGAAACTTGATTAATTAATACACATCAGCTAATAAAAACTTTTCCAGTACGTACATGTCTACATCTAACATCCAAGCAACAAAATGCTGAACACGAATATTATATATAAGGGTTGATACTCTCCAAGTTTAATTCCAGGGCCGGATATATTCCTAACAAGGAAAGATACACAGATCACTCACAACATGCCTGAAAATTTCAGAAGATGACAGCCTAAAATACAGAACTCAAAAGTGGTTCCTACAAGTGATCCAATTCGACCAAAAATGAGTGATCTCAGGAATACATGTTATCCATTCTCATCCTCTGCCAGAAGCGCTCAAAATAATTATTAAATAAAACATCATATCCTCAGTAATGTACACCCAAGTATGGTTCCTTGACACCTTGTCATTGGAGCCGCTTGACGCCAAGTAGGGCGCTCAGTCTGAACAGTCAAGACATCCACGTCAGGAAGCAACTTGATAATCACATTCCATCGGCCTGGTCCAATGACCCCCCCAATCACATATAGCTCATTCCTCAAGCCAATCATTGCAAAACCTATGCGGCTTTGGAAATCTGAAGCTGAGGAAATAACCTTAAAATCTCCACGGTCCATACACTGCTTGAACACAAGTCCATGACTAAGTACATAGAGCTCACCCCGAACCACAGCCAGTGGCCCTTGAAGCCACCGGTAATCCATAACCAGCCACCGATTCTCAGTTTCCTCAAAAATCTGAACAGCTGAAAGCCCTTTGTGCACTACATGAACTTTTCCTCCAATAACGACGGCTGTGCAAGCAGAGTTGTGGGTTCTATTAAGATCAGGGAGTGGATCCCACACGTCCTTCTCGGGATCATATATTTCGGCTTTTGATATCGAATTCCTACAATTAGTAAATCCTCCAGCAACTAGGATCCTCCCGTCAAGAACACAACAAGCAAACATGGCTCTAGGAACTAGCATTGGTGATTTCTGGGTCCACTGTCGCAGAATGGGATCATACGACCAGACCTCATTTGTGGCAAAAATACCATCATGATCTCCGGTCATTAAATCTACGGCATCACTACCACCACCAAGAACAAAGAGTTTGCCCACTGTAGAAGCGGCACCAAAGTGAGCAAGGTGCCTGATATTTGAAGGCAGAACAGGGATGGTAATCCACCGGTCTCTAAGTGGGTCATAAAACTGCCACAAGTTCTCAGGCTCAAAGGTGCATACACATAAAAGTTCTTCTGTTGAGCCCACCTCCCGGCGTGCCCTAAACAGTTCGACACTTCTAATAGCAGCTCTCCAAGACCTACATACAAGCTGCAAGTGGGGATGCAGGTAGAAGGGGACTCTTGCAAGGCAGAGAATAGCAATCACATCAGGAAGGCCGTCAATAAGGCCAGACATGGTTGGAAATCTTACATCATTGCCTCCACAAGATTTCCCTAATTAACTGTAACAAAGGTTAACAATCAACGAAATGGCCACAATACATGAAAATGCTATACAATAACCTTACAAAACATCCTTTTGTGACTTAGTTTAAAGGACGTAATAGATACCAGAACCTAATCATAAGTATTTACCAAAATGAAAGGGAATTATCAACTGACATCAGTGTACTGAAAACTAAAAGTGAACACAAAACTTTGAGCCACATCTAACACAACTCCCAGGGTATAACAGCAACCAAACACAAAGTGCGTTTAATCTTTTACTCATGGGGCTAGATTCTAACTTGTGAAAAATTAAAGAGAAGTGTATGAGCATGTGGAGATCTAATATAAAGCGTGGAAAAAAGCAGCAAATACTTTTCAAAGACAAGATACAAGAGCCAATCAGAATTACATATAAAATGGAAGCAATCAGAAGAACTTTCAGCACTAGGCATGCAGATGCAACCAAGATCAAACATCCAATTCAAAATAAACACAGAAGCATGCTAGAATTTAAAATCATAAAGAATTTTTTAGAGATTTTTTCTTTGAGATGTCTACATTTATTTTTATAATAATACCAGTGAAAAATAATAAACAGAAACAAAATGCAACTTTGGGAGTTCTAGTTGTCCAGTGGAGCGGGTTATGAGCTCCAATAGTCCAGTCGAGTATCAAACAGTCTATAGAGTACAAGTGAGGAGCTTCTTAAGTTAAAGAATTTGCTTAATTATTTAGTCTTGAAGTTTGACAACCATCTAGTCTAGGAAATGGTGCAAATTACACAGATCACATAATACATCTATCCCAATATTTGAGCACTATGCTGCATATCAGATGGGTCACAAATAAGGAGGGAATTTGACTCAAGGAGACAAACCTAATTTCAACACAAATCCTACCGAGAGGCAGTCCTCTAAGATATGAGAAAGACCCTTTTTTTAACTCAGGGTCTGCTAGTTACATCAGAAAAGCTGGGAAATGCCATTTCACGCATATCCATATGACAAGTTCTGTATAGTGGAAATGGTCATACATGGTTGGAAACATCTTATTCGCCATTAGTGGGCATTTTATGCAGGCGTCATATCCGGCCAGAAATGACAAAAGTAATTGAAAATAGATATATTATCAAATGAACTTTTTAAAGTGCAACTATTTTTTATTTTACATGCTAGCAATGCCTTCAAAGAATTATGCTTCCTCAATCCTATTATTTCTTACAAAGAACTTTACTTTATAGTTCTTATCATCTTTAAAATATTACTCGTCATGGAAAATGTAAAACAAAATAAGGGCCTCTAGGAGATCAAAAGCCAATTAGCTGCTCTTCACAAATCACAACATATATTGTATGCCGTGAGATCCTATCTACTTGCACAATTACCTACATCGAAAGCTAGAATTTCAAACAGTTTATATGCTTAACCAGCCAAGTAAAGCTAATGCCCAATATACATCTCGTATATATTCAATCAATCAGAAGCTACTGATACAAAATTGACATAACCCATATTTACCAATAATGAAAACAAACATCTAAAAGTTCACATAGTTAATTAGCAACGTGAATTCAAACGTCCACATAGAGTTGTAAAATCTAGTCTGCTGTAAAAAGATCTTCCACTTCAAATGTATGAATGTAAGAAAGCATTTGATCTTCTTCTTCACACTTGGTAGATATCGAACATAGTTCTACACTGAAACAAAATTTTAATCCATGGGAACTTCCAAATAATTTCACCTAGTAAAATATATTTACAGTTTACATATTCATTTAGTCAACATGCAAAACCATATCAATCAAACATTCTATAAAATTTAAGCATTGGTGCCATAAAACCTCAGGTTGATGCTGTCAGATACTAGCAAAAGTCAACATTTAGAAAAGGAAAACAAAATTCAAAGACATTATATAGTGTGCACAAAAAGAAGAGGTTGAATTTCACCTTAACTTAAAGAACATAGGCACATCCATATCACATTAAATTAATTGGGAAAAGAGACACATAGGGATGATGGCCAGTTTTCAAAGTTTAGTCCTCTATCAAAGCGCCTACTACTGATGTAGAAGAAACTCATGGCTAACATACAAACGTAAAGAGAGCAAATTTAAACTAATTTTACGCACAATGTAGATTAAACTCATGGGTATAATTAGTTGCACCAAGGTATTGAGTATTAATAATACAAATCTTTTTAGCACAACTTCAATATAAATTAAATAAACAGAGCAGAATCCAATTATCAGCTGTACAGACCAAGAACCGACACAAATGAGAGCCACACATTGTATAGAATACCCCCAGATAAAAAGGAATGCCCTTTTCTAAAGAAATAAATAAAATCTAGAAAATGGGTAGAACAAAGAATCAAAACTGCAACAATTAACCCTAACCCCGAGACAGGAGTAGAAGGATATATACCACCTCAGGATGCCCCTTGACAGCGAACTTCGGGAGATACGAAACGCGGAGTTTGGAAAGAGAAATTGACGAGAAACTGGCAGTCGGCGGACGGCGGCTGGCCGACGGCTGCAAGGGTTAGGATCCGCCGGCTTTGCCCGAGAAGGAGAAGGGGGAGGGGACAATTTGTCTATCAGCTTTTCCGACATCACGCGGTCGGAAGTAATTATCAGGAAATGGGCCTCTTCCATTTCCCATTCTCTTCCCATTTCCAAGGACATATTTTTAAGTGCCCTGACTAGGGCCATTGTTGGGATACACAAGCATCTTGTTTAGCAAGACTTATTCAAAACTAAATAGAGAAAAAAAGTTCTTCTCGTGGAAAAAGATTCTTATTAAATAGAAAGAGGTAGAATTATCGGGTCAACCTTGTTGGAAATTGGATCAAGTGATTGATAACCGGTGATATCTACGTCTTGATTGATGAGAACTACGAATACAGGAAGAAGGAATGTTCGAATCTCACAAAGTCCTCTTTAGCTCACTGTAGCCCTTTACCACCTATGTTCAAAACGTTACATATAATTAAAATCTTAAAATCTAATTTTTAGGATTCTTAATAGGCACTAGGAAAATTTAGAGGAATTAACAATAAATTCAATTCTTTTTATATTCAACCAAGTGAAAATTAGGAGATGAATTTAAATAGAAAATTAAAATTCTCTGGAGAATTCTATTTTTTTCCTATTGAATTCAATTTCTTAATAAGTAAAGTGATTGTCATTTTAAAGATACCATTTCATAATTAATGTTGGGAAGTCATTTTCAGAAAGCATCACAAATGCAAGTTGTAGAGCATTTGTTTGGTTGAGCTGTTGAGGAATTGGTTAAACTTTCGGAACATATACATCGGGTATGTGCATGTTATTGAGGCTATGTTTGCCATACATGTAATTATGGAGGCTGAGTATCAGTATGTCTGCTACAAATGATAACATTAGTTAATAATTGTGCATTAGCAATAGAGCATGAGTTGTGAGACATTTGAATTTAGTCTTATATCCAATACTTATTAGAGTAAAAATCAGTAAATTATTAAAATGTGCTTGTAAATTTTCAACTTAAGGTGTTGCGTTCATGTCTTGAGATTCTTACACCAAAAGAGGTACGAGGTAGATATGTACTATACGTGCAGTGCATATCCAGCTTGTAGCATTTAGAGGATTTTAATGGCTACAACACTTGAGTACTTGGCCTTATAGGTTCTGAGGTTGGTAGGCATGGAAGTAGGAGGAGGGCTTGGGTAATGATTTGACCTAAGCAAGGGGGATACAAATTGATGACTAGTGCTATGTTTGCCTATCTTAAGCATGGAGGCGGGTTCTTAGTGGAGTTTATTATTTGTTTTGTTGAGATGGATGACTCATTTGCTATTTGCTAGTTTGATTAGTTATTTTTGTGGACTATTAACCATGATTTCTAATATTTATATACACACATGCGTGCATAGATGTGGAGTTTAAGAGAGGCCTACCACAATGGAGGGATGTCAAGGCTTCACTAGTTAAGCTTCGTTATGTTGGTTGTTTTGTCATCGCTTTATTTCACTTTATTTTGGTCCAAGATCTGCCTTTTGGTGTGCATTTGTCGTATGTTTGCACACACATTAGTGGTAGTTTTCCTTCTTGAGGCACCAAGAGGGGATTTATCACTATGTAGTTTGGGTTCCTTCCCTTTAATCGACTAAATATGTAATTGGAATCAACATAACATTTCCAGCTGGACCTTGGGTCAACCAGATGATGTTGGTAGGTTCATTTGTCCAAGTCAAGTGCATAGTGGTCCCATGTTGGCAGGTTCATTTGTCTCATCTTTATATCTATCAAATTATTTGATGATGTTATATAAGATGAGGCATATAATTTGCATGGCGAACATAGCATTGTTTGTGGTAGGTGGATTTTGATATGCCCATGAGTCATTCTTATGAGGGTCTACCATCAAATTTTATATAAAAGGTAAGATTTCTTAGTTAAGTAAGACTGGGGTTGAATGGACATTAGATATAGATAAATGATTCTACCGTAGGCATCCTAGCTTGCATTGTAGAGTTTAGCCTGGTCAGGGAATCTAGACAAATTTGGAGGATGAGTGCATGGGATCTACCTTCTTAGATGGTCCCTTTATTATCACTTCTTCAAAGATCTTTCCCAAATGGACCTGTAGTGAGCCCTAACATGATAGAGATGAGGATACACAATGTGAAAAGTTGAGGATTCCTTAAGGGTTTACAGAGGACCAGACATTATTAGAGAGGGTTTTAGTAGGATTTAGATAGTGGCTTGAGACTTAAGCCACATCATTAAGTTGATCATTGCCACCTATGATAAGAAAAACTGGTCTTATCAAACATATTGCGAGAGTTAAAAGCATCCGATCAAGGTCGATTAGAACCATCAAACAAGAACAACCGTTCAGGTTGTTAATGCTCTATTATCTCAGTAGAGCTTTTGACTTGTCAAGTTAGGCACTAGGGCAACTCAACTTGACATGAGCCAAGCCAAGGCTTGGTTTGAGCATTTAAAAATATTAAATTACATCTTTTGCAATGTAAGGTCCGGTGTGTTAGACTATGCATGCTAGCTTACAATATAACACTTCAAGTCCAACTCACTCAAAAATTGGATCGATGTGGTAGAGTCATGTTGAATTACGAACTTAACCAGTCAACATGAAATGAAGCAAATCAATCTACCTTCTTGGCATCACAAAAAAAAAGAGACTATTCTAATGATTATCTAAAATGCTTGAGCAAGCAAGATGTATGCATCACCCTAATAAGACTAGAGATGAAATGATATGACCTAAACACATGGCATGTAAATAACCTACAACAAATCTCACAGAGTCGGTTATAGAACTAAAATCATATAGAGCAAGGAAAAACTCTAATCACATCTCATAAGCTATATAATAGTTACATAAGCACCTAGTCACATAGCGCATCCTGTTATCTTATAAAATGAAGTCTAATCACACAAGCTCAAATACAACTAACTAGATAAGACAAAACATACAACCAATAACTGAAATGTAGGCATCCAAACAATAAAGGGAAATAAGTAGCATCCACTCTAATCCCAAATGGTGAAGTCTTCATCATCCCTTTGTCATAGCCTATCAACTAAGGAGCTCCACACCTTAAAACATATATAGAAAATATCAGCAACCAAAGTCACCGTAAGTAAACTTGTGAGTGAGCCCAACTACTCATGAGGAAACAAAAAAACATATATACTCCAACGTAAGTAGATAGGAAGATGCCTAGATCTCTCCAAGCAACATGGTACCTAAACCTATCCACATCCCCTATGTCTTCGGTTGCCTTGTGCTCAAAAGCAACGCCAACATCACCATAGTCAAGATGACACTGTCTACACTAAAAGAGTTCATACATTATCCTCATCAACAAGAGTTCTGCATCTTCATCATCTCTCATCATCACTCCATACCGATAAACTATATTATAGTCTTGGGTTATATAATCATATAATAGGCCTTAAGGTAACTTGAAGCAAATCTTAGTTATAAATCAACTTAATGGATCTTATCTTTGAAGATTATTAATCATATAAGGAAAATCATAATTAGATGGCCCGAAGTAAGAGGGTCTTCTAATAAAATCCACTGCTTAGCTTGCTAACATACAAATTCAAATCAATAGAATGGAAATCTTGCAAATGGCCCTTGTCAAGTGGGCTTTCCGATAAATGCCACTACTTGACATGTCTTTTAATGCATGCAAGCATAAATCAAATGCAATAGAGTAGCAATAGTAGAGGGAGTGAGTCTCAAACCCAATAAAGTAATGATAAAAGATAGAGTAAGTCCTAACAAACCTCTAAGAAGAGCTTCAACTACGTCATTAGTGGCAAACTCTTCGTTGTCACCTAGAGCAATAACCCAATCATAGAACAACTCACAACCTAATCCTAAATGATGCATGCTCATGTACGGAAAGTGAGCTATTACAAAAAAAATACAACAGCAACAAGGAAATAACACGAGGGAAATGGAAATACTAACGTTTGCCCATTTTATCTTAAGAAAATGAGAGCTACATAGCAAGAATAAGAGAGTTATTACTATGGAAATGACCTAGTAATGCTAAACAAGGCATAAAAATAATGCGAATAGTGACCAAACAACACTGATAACAAGTACTAACAAGACTACATAAAACTAGCAAATAGTGGCAATGACTGTGTAAAATTGGTGAAACTAGCACCTCAACCATGAGATAAAAAATAACCATGGGTAATATTAAGCAACCTAATACCCAATATAACAATACCACACTACAACAAAGAGAAAAATGTAGCTAAATAATGAGCAAAAAAGTAATGGAATTCTCACAAATAAATCACTAATCACCTGGAGCACAGATGTAAAACCTAAGTACATGACACTCGCTACAAACAACACAAAGCAAGAAGTAAAAAGAGTTAAGTAAAACTATAAACAATCAATTAAAATGTATAGTATTTAACAGTAAGACAAATTACTTAACAACATGAATCACAAATACATGGAATGAAATGAGATGGACGGAGAAATGAAAGGGACAAGCTTTTATATACATTCAATCACCTAAAGGAAATTGGAGTTATGGAAGCTTGTGTCAATGCTAATCCAAGCTAGAATCACTAAGGAAGAGAAGTCAAACAATAGGTTAAGAGGTTTTTTGGGGAAAGGTTGAGGGGCTTGGGAGGCCAGAGAGTTTGGGAGATGTTGGTGTGGTTCTGAGGTAAAAATAGTTGAAAAGGTGCCTAGAATGGTTAAAATATGGACAACTAGTAAAAAATGCCCCTACTTAATTATATGGGTCCAAAACGGGTCCAAAATGAATGTACTTTTTATTTGTTGCCTCCCAAATGGCCCTCCAAGGCAATCAAAATGCCGATAAGATCCAAACGAGGGTTCTTAAGGAATAGATTGTATTGAGGATATAATTAGAATTTAACTTTCTTTCAAGTTAGTAGTTCTTGTTATTGACTTACCTTTGTCATGTTGCTCAAGCAATTAGATATTAGTACTCTATGTAATACTTGATTCAATTAAATAAGAAATATTTGTTTTCAATACTTTTCAATCAATTTTTTCATATGGTATCATTTGCCAGTCTGCCTTCTTAGGCGGCATGATCTATGATTCTGCCTATTTTGTTTGTCTCATCTACCATTAGAGGTCCTTTCAAGCTTTTGTAGCTTGTGTTACCCATGTTCACCGACAAAATCTAGACTTGAGGGTGAGCTTTTCTTGCGGACATTCAGATCTATAAGTTAATATCTGTTTTTTGGTCTCATCTCAAGTTTGTTTCTGCTCAAATATGATCTAAGTCTCTAATAAGATCGAAGGTCAGCTTTGATACACCTATAATGACCCGACTTAAGTGCAAACTGATGGGCTTAGTTATTTCTTCAAACATGATTAATTAAGTTGAAGATCTTTAGTCAAATTCTCATTTATATATATTAGAACTTACCCTAGGAGTTATTATATATGAGGCTAATTTTTACAGGGTTATTACAGTTGCCTCCCAAATGGCTCTCCAAGGCAACCAAAGTACAAATAAAAATATATAGGTGTAAAATGAAGGTGTAGTGGGTTCTACATGGAATATAGGCTATCATAGATGCCAAAATTTATTGAATCAAACTAATGAATGCAAGTTTGATATTAAGTGAAATATGGCAAGTTTGGTATCTACTGAATGGTACGCATCTAGAAACTACCTTGTTATCTTACAAACTTGGACATACACACTAAATGCCCCATGTCTAAACACTAATTGTAAATCCTACAAACAACTAAAATAAAGTTGTACACCACAAACGAAGATAACACTCCCAATGCTCATGTCATCATTGTATATCTTCGGTATACATAGGCCCAGATCACATCATACGATTCCACCTATCCTGCACTCGTGACATTAAAACCAACTCAACACTAATCACAATGTTAGATTCCAAACCCATGAGCCGAAGGCTCAGATTTTTCACATAGACTTTTATGTCTAGTATGATGCAAGGTTTGTTGTGTAAGATCATGAAGGGCTATGTGGGAGAGAATTAACTAAGATCATAAATCATAATGTTAGATCCATACAAACTTTTATGAGATTGCAAGAGTGGGTACAAAGAGAAAATGGTTTAAGTACTATAAAAGATTAACACAATAAGCACTAGATGATAATCAAGGCAATCAAGTAAAAGTGAGCGAGACCACAAACACACAAGGCCAAACTCAAAAAATACTTGCTTTGGTGAATTAATCAAACCATATAAGTTTCTAAGTGACCTTAACATTGTTTATTTAGTTTTATAAAGCGATCAAGTCAAATACAAGAGAACTAAATGAAGTCGGCAACAATGTAAACAAATTAAGAATAAGCACGCAAAGAGGAAAGGGAAGAGAGAAGACACCAGATTTTTTTAAAGAGGTTTAGAACTTCTACTCCTCACTTCTAGTCCATTAAGTCCTTCAATTGGGTAGGTCTTCTTAACTTTATTATGATAACTAACTTGTACACATACAAGCAATTAAGCCCTTCTTCATAGGCAGCAAGTGCCAAGGAATCTTACAACTAATAGGCCCTCCTTTTCAAGAACTCACCAAGTGCTAAAATGTCTTGCAACCAACTCCTAACCACCTAGGATCATCACCACTTAAAGTTTATCCCTTCTTTACCAAGCCCACACTTTGAGCCAAAGGAGTCTTCCAAGTAGCACCTTGATTCCTTAGGCTAAGTGCTCACACACACTTCCGACATTTTGGAAGTTTACAAATTGAGCTCAAACACTTGACCTTTGCATCACTACAATCACCCTCTCTTTGGATTTTACACTATCAAAGGACTAGGATTACAAGCAAGAAGAAATGGCCAATCCTAAACACAAAACTTGAGCATCCAAGAGGTTCAACAGAATTCTAGTAGTTTAATAGCATCATTGGTATCTCACAACACACTCCCGAAGGCCCTATTTATAGCCTTGGAGGTGCCTTTCCAAAATAGTAAACGTTAGACTTTGAATCCCCAAAGTTAGCTTTTTTCTTGTTAAGTCTATTACTTGTTGCTGTCCGAATTTTGATGATGAAACATAATTCATGACTTGGTGCTCGAAGTTGATTCTTGAATGCATTGCAACAAAGTCGGATCACTGATGCCATTTCAGAAGTGGAGACATTTTGGATTCCAGATTGAAGTAGTATGGACTTGATCAAGACTTGTGAACTTGATCGAGATATCTATATTTGGACAAGGATATCAAGACTTGAGCAAAGTGCATCGGGCATGAAGTCTGGACAACCTAACAGTCAAGTGGCTCAACCATTCAACCACTTCATTGATGGAGTTTGGTGTGGACTTTGTTGTGGACCTTGCGACTTCACCAAAGGCTCAACCACAACACTGAATACTCCATTGGAAAATATGGTTCATTCGATGTGGGGAGTTTGAATTTCAATGGAGGATTTGAACTTTGTGAAGTTCAGACTTGGAGTTTTGGAATTATATAAAAGTTGAAGACTTGTTGAAGAAAAACTTCCATGTGATTAAGTGTTCTAAGAGTTTTAGAGGTTCAAGTGGTTTAGAGAGGTTGTGCAATAGTGGAATGCTTTGGTGAAAGCTACATTAACAACTTATCAACGTCAACCATCAAGGGATTGAAGATCAATTGTGTATATTGTATTGTATCACTCAATTGATCATCATCTTTATCTTGTATGAGAACTTGGTGTACTACTGATTGACTTGTGATTGGTATACGGAGTTTGAGTGCTTGTGCTAGTGGCCGTGTGTGCTCCATTGTTGTGGAGTGTTGGCAACATCTTTGGTTGGAGGATCTAGTATTGCACTATTGGCCTCTTAGGACTAGTGTGTGGCTAGTTGCTTCAAGCTCGGGTGGAGCTTGTATAAGGGCAATTTGTTGTTTGTAAGTTGTACAAATAGTTTGGCCATAGTGAAGCTTTTAAGACCTATCAAACCAAAGAACTTGGTGAAAAAGAGAGTAGGAGTTCCAAACTTTTTTAAAAATCTAGAGTAGTTTTGTGTAATATCCTAAGAAATAGTCTTACAACTGATATCTACCTAGGTAAGATACTTTATTAAAGTGAGGATGTGCTTATAAGTCTTTAACTTGGTTAACCACTTTTGAAGAAATAAATTAAGCCGATCAATTTTTTTAACCTTGTTTTTTTGATGAGATAATGACAGAATTATTTTGTATATAGTAGTTAATTTATTATTTTTGTGATTTTTGTTATTTAGCCTCATAGGAAGTTGAGCTGTCATTAATAGGTTTGAAGATTGACTAATATTTACAAAATATTTCTGTCATCATGAGAAATGATCGTAAACTCTCTAAGTTCAAGAGAAAGCAGCCAAGAAACAAAATCAAAGTTTGAAAATTGAAGAAATGAATGAAGTGTTGAATTGACCTTGGGCTTAATGAGAAGCTATGCTAAAATTGACATTGGTTACCTAGTGGTCAAGGGCAACCAAAGACAGGGGCCTAAAGTTGAAGCTGTGAAGCATCAATGTTTGGCAAACCTTCGATCACATGTTTAGCTACCAAACTGATCTTCAATAAGACTTCGAAAACTGGTCATGGCGTTTGGTAGCTCACAGTAGATTGGTGAAGTTTGAGAAGATGGTTTGGCAGACTTTCAGTCAAGGGTTTGGCAGCCAAAGATTGGGTTGGAAACCCTAAGACTAATGTGGTGTAGAAGAATCTAAGCTCTTAAGCTTGGTTAGAGTTTGGTTGTAGGCTCAAAAGCCGAAGCTAATGTGACTAATTTTAAGCCATCGTTTGGTTAGTGTTCGATCAATCGTTCAATTGAGTGTTCAATCGATCATTTGACCTTCAATGGAAGTTGCCAAAACTACCATTTGGAAAAGCAAAAGGGAGCATTCTAATTCAAAACGGCTACTAGTCTTGGAGAGGCTATGGATGCTTATAAATAGAGTCTTTGGGGAGTTTATTTTTGACACCTCTTACTACTCTTGTGAACACTTGACTCTCTTGGATCAAACTTAGAAGGATAAGCTTGTGTTAGGAAACGCTTACTTATTAACTTGTATTATAGGTGCTTTTGAT
This sequence comes from Piper betle, assembly GCA_033002965.1. Lineage (NCBI taxonomy): Eukaryota > Viridiplantae > Streptophyta > Magnoliopsida > Piperales > Piperaceae > Piper > Piper betle. Next base: position 35,731 of record JAURVB010004303.1, read on the forward strand.
TGTACCAAGGAGAGTGTGTTGTAAAGAGGCCAGCTCAACTTTGTTTGAACAGCTTGTAAACACCCAAGGCGTACGAGTGTGTGCGAGGAAGTATTTTGCTTGAGGAGAGAAGGTGTATCTTCCAAGGTTGTAAAGTTTTGAGGGTATTTGGAGCTTGTTGGAGCTAGGATCCTTAGCACTTGGCGTTGGAGAAGGAAGACTTGTTGAGACTCCAAGGGTGTTTGAGTTCAGGTTCCTTGGCATTTGTGAAATGCTTGTGAAGGTTGCCTAGCATGGTTGCTTGTAAGGTTACAAGTTAGTTTGCCTTGTGGAGCAACAAAGACCTACTCACCAAAGGACTTGGTGAGCTAGAAGAGAAGAGTACTAGTTGGGGACTTTTTAAAAATTTGTTTGTATCTTCTCTTCTTCTCCTTACTTGTGTGTTATTACCTCTTTTATATTCACTTGTTTGCACACTTGCTTAATTCTCTTGTGTTTGAGTTGATCGCTATTGAGACTTAAGTATAATCAAGTTCTAGGCGGTTATCACTACTTGTATAGCCTGCCTTGTTATCACTACTTGGAATAGAACTTATCATGCTATACACACACACACACACACACACATTATTACTTAAGTTCATATTATATATTTGCCTTGACTAGTTGAATTGTGCTTAATTGCTTATAATATATTTGTGCTTAAATTGTTTATGCATTTTTGTCCATTCTTGCGATCTTCATAAGGCCCTTAAGAATTGTGGGCATCTAACTATTTGTGCTAAGTGTTTGTAGTTAGCTATCTCCCACACCTTTATAGTTTGTACTTGGGATGGGTTGTCACATTCTTCTCTTTATCTTTTTACTTATTTGCTTATTTACTTGTTTATGTGCTTTTGTTATTTTGGTTTGATACAAATCTAAAACTTGTATGGTTTCACGAGGTCACCAACACTTGTTGTTTCAATTTGTTAAAAGCTATTGTTTGTTGTCTTGTCATCTTTATAGGTCAAGATCTTAATTTGTTTGTGAGTTTTGATTTACTAACTTGTTTGTTCAAGTTGTGTTATTTGATTAGGTTATCCACAACCGAATTCTTTATTCACAATGGTCAGTTTTGGCAATTTTTTGAACTATCGGTTAAACATTTTTCGAAATCCCTTTCGATCGTACCATAACACGCATTGTTGTTCTAGCCAGATAGTTTGGCTATCCTTAATTTGCTGATGATTCTGCCAAACTTTCACTAATGCTTCCTCTTAAGTTCTTCCAAACTTTTGTCTCTTGCTAATGTTGATTTCGGCTACCCAAGCTCTGCCGAAGTCTTCCTCAAGCACACATCATTCTTTTTCTTGAGAGTTTGGTTGTTAAAGTCTTCCCTGTAGTCCTTGTGTTTCTCTCCTTGACTTTGGCTGCCGAACTTTCATTTGCATACATTAGGGCTATGCTCCTTATATTTCTGGCTACTAAAGTTATTGCCAAAGTAGCTGTTGAACTTTATAGACTTCTCCTTTCTTTCAATCTTGACGATCTTAATATTGGTTAGTATACAGGGACTCCTATGAAATACTTAGAGAGTTTGTAGTGTAGTCATATCAAAATAAGGTTCAATAATCATGCAACACAAGTTCACACACATTTTTACAATGCATGTTCTCACAAGCTACTCATCACAAGTGCATTGAAAAATTTAAAAATGAAATGAATTGTGAAGAAAGGCAAATGAGTTGAAATTTTAGAAAAATTACTCAAAGATTTTTTTATTTTGTGAAACCGATAAAGTCAAAGTGATAAATTGATAAGTAGGTTGTCACCTACTTACTCATTATACAATCATATGTAATACTATATCTAAAATTAAAATACTTATTAGAAATAAAATATATTATTCATTATCACCATAAGCAACATTGCACATTGTGAGTTTTTTATTCTTGACAGTCGACATCCTTTTTCTTCATAATGCCTATCAAGTGAGCAGATAGCCGCTACATCTTAAAATATGGAGGGGGTGTCAACTAGTCTTAGCCATGGTGACAAGAATTGGGTAGTTCCGTGCCTTTGTTTTCTACATCTTAAAATATAAGTTGGCATGACTTTTGGCTTGTTGTTACACGACTTCCTTATAGTCTTCTGCTCTATGTAGTGACCAATTTGACTTCACACTTGTTAAGTGTTTAAAGTATATAATATTTACCTATGTTTTTAATGTAATTTTGTACTTCCCGGGTATAAACATTGTTAATTAAGTGATATTTTACTTTATTTTTTAGTTAATTAATATTTTATTAAATATGGTTAATTTTGGTGTTTCAATGCAAAAATAAATGAATAAATTAAGCTTTGGAATTGAAAAGTCATGGCCACCCAATGGCTATAATTTATGGTGTTCAATGGAGTTGAGGAGTTGGAAACTTGAAGGGACATCATAATTAATTAGACTACATCGATTTGTGATCACCCTCTTCAAATTCTTGTATCTCCATTTTCTATATAAAGGGGTGGCTATTTGTTGTTAGATATCATATCTCAACTTTTGGCTTAGCAATTTAGTGAAACAAAATATTTCTAGTTTTTGTAATTTCTATCTATTTCATAATAAAAATTAGTTTCTTCTTTATATTATTTTCTATTTTTATTATGGAGTAGTCTTTTATTTTGTTCTAGAGAAGAATGGAACTTAACATGATTTAATTGAATTTATTTCAAACTCTTACTCTTTTAATTCAATCAGATTGTTTGAATTATCATGTTCTAAATGCTAAGAATAGATTGATCGCCTATATCTTAGATCATGAGGTTTAATTAGATTTTGGGAGAAATTAATTAGATTAGTCATTGATAATTCATCATATGACGAGTCTTTTGACTTGTTTGTCGTTGTGGTCGGGAGATACACAACACTGTATGCGATTGTAAGGCAAATCTTAATGCATTATTTTGTTGATTAATCAATTATCACCGGGAGGTAGAAATTGAAGCAAAATAATAGAAGCATGAAGGAGCAGGAGCCACCATGTTATATAATTATCCTAGATCGACAATCCGAGGGAATAAAGGATAAGAGTAAGATTTGATGAAGATTAAATTCATATTAAGGGAAATTCGACTCTAGAACGAGTTTTATCATTTTAAACTTCTTCTTTTATTTAAAGTTATTATTTAGATTTAGTTAAGTCAATTATTTTTGTTTTGTTCTTCATTTTATTTTCTTTAATTAATTATAAGGAAATTCATCTCTCTGTGGGACGATACTTGAATTTATCATTATATTACTTGTTTCGACCGTGTATACTTGCATGATATTGAAAATATTCTAACAAGTTTTTGGCGCCGTTGCCGGGTAGATCGAATTTTCTAAGTTAATTTAGGATTAGAATTTTGAGTGTTTTCTTTTATTTTTAGATTTTAGTGTCTGATTATTTTTTAAAAAAAAAAGGAAAATAAATACTATATCATTGTCTTCTTCCTTGTTATCATTTGTTTATGCATAGATTAGTGCGGTCACCCTTGTCTTCTTGTGATCCAAAGATTGAAAGGACTTTGAGAAACTTGTGTGCCACTGGAAGAAGAGCACAAGAACCAATAGAAGAAGAAGCCATGCATCCATGGAGGACTACCGGAGTTTTAGAATTAGATGCACTTACTGCTTTATCTGCTCAGGTCAGTGCTTTAACTAATCAAGTTCAAAATCTTAATATGCAGGGACATGTTAAGGCTGTAGAAGCCAAGGTGTGAATGGTGTGGACAAGGACATTTTACAGGTCAATGTGCAACAGATCAAGTTAACTACGTAGGCAACTTTAATATGAACAACAATCCCTATTCCAATACCTATAATGCGGGCTGGCGCAATAACCCCAATTTTTCATGGAATAATTCTCTACACTCGACTGCTGTCCCCAATAATCCACCACCACCATCACAGCATTATCGACCCCCTTCACTTTCTTTTCAGCAACAACAACAACAACCGGATTTGATCCAAATGTTCAATTCTATGCAACAAACTATGCAACAATTTATGCAGAATCAGCAGCAACAACAACAACAGTTTATGCAACAAGTTATGGTGCAATTAAACAAGGAACCAAGTGAGCGACCCAAGGGTGTACTTCCTAGCCAACCAGAACAACCAAGGAAAGATGGTCAAGAGCATTGCAAAGCTATAACAACCCGGAGTGGTATTACTTTACAAGAACCAGTTCAGCCCAATGAAGTTAAGGAAAAAGATGAAAAACCAAACAATGAACATGAACCCAATACATTGGTTAGCTTACTCGGATGCAAAGGGGATCAGTTTAGTGATTCATTACATAAAGCCATAAATTCTCTTTGTGAAGAAGATGTTGATGTGGATGAGATGGTTAAAGTATTAGATTCACAACCAATTTTGCCTCAATGATTCAAAATTGTGGAAACCTTAGATCTACCATTCCACAGATTGCTGCCATCAGTTGAAGTACCACCTATTTTGGAGCTAAAGCAACTTCCAAAACATCTCAGGTATACTTTCTTAGGGCTTAATGACACTCTTCCTATTATTATATCTTCAGAGCTAACTATATTGCAGAAAGAGAAGCTGATTAGAATACTAAAAGATCACAAGTCAGCTATTGCTTGGACTATAGCAGACAAACATGGCATCTGGTGTGGTTGCTGGTCATTTTCTCCTGGACAAAAGTTTTTTCCACATGGTGCAATTGAAATTAAGACTGAACAAGGGGATCGATCATTTAAAGTCAATGAAGCATGGGTCAAGTCCAAATTCAGTTATTCATGATAATCATCCACCGACTAATTGATATGAGGGAGTTCTCTTTCACTTCTTTCTCTTTATTTTTATTTTTGAGGACAATGTTTAGTTTAAGTTTGGGGGTGATGCCTTAATTTTATGCATATTGTTCATGCTCGACTCATGTTTAGATTTAGATATATATATACATATATATATAGTGTAGTTTAGTGTAAAAATTTTATTATGCAATGGTATTTTAGTCTCTTGGTTCAATGATAGATACATGTGAATTAGTCTTACCTTTCTTGAGAAAACTTGATTAATTGATATGAGGGATGAACTGAGTAAAAGATTGCATTCGAGAGTTGGTTCTCTACCTTATATTATTTTCACAATCCTTTGGTTTAGATGATTTCAATGAATGTTTTGCAATAAGGATTGTACATGATGGTCATGACTTTTAGAATTTGCCCTAGCGACTTTCGAGGCGAAATATTTGGCTTGCCATGTTGATGGAAAATGATATAGGCATTTCTTTTTGATGAGTCTGGGCCTTTCTTCAAGCCTACCTAATATGAATTATCCTCTGTACACAATTTCATGGCCTTTATTATACATATTTGTTTGATTACCCTTATTTTAGCCTTGGCCTTTTTATTGAAAATATATCTTGCTACTTGAGTCCTAGCACCCTAGTGTTTTGAATTCGTTCTAAATTCTAACAAGGATGAAACTTTGAGTAGTATAGGGGGAAGGCATTGCGTTTTATAGAGTGGTGATTGAGTAGATAGTGTGGACTTTCCTGGCACTTTGCTTTGTAAAAAAAAAGAAAAAGAGAAAAACAAAGAAAAAAGAAGAAAAATTGAAAAAAAAGAAAAAAAAAGATGAGGCAATGATCCTCCACCAGTAAATACAAGATGAAGCAATAGTCTTCCACTGGTTTGAAATAAAAGAAAAAAGAAAAAGCAACAGGTAGTCAATGGAAAATCAAAGCAAAGTTAGTTCTTATATTGGGTCAACTCGATACTACATTTAAGGAAGTTTGTGTCATATTGCTTGGGGATTTGTTGTACATGTATGTCAGGATTTAGAAAGGATTTTTAATTCTAGGGTGCATATTAGCCTCTGATTTTTCTATCTTGTTTATCCTATTTTTGGTCCCTAGCCCCTGGCCCCGTTACAACCTATAAAGACCTATTGATTCCATTAAATTGGCATTACCTACATTAGTGGAGATGGGAGCGAAAGGTAAACATATTTAAGCATGTGCTTGATTGTATTCTCTTGGTTGCAGATGAGAATGATAAGCCAATGGACTATCACACACACACGGAGAGCTTTCTTTTGGATGTGATTGATGAAAGGGAATTTCTGATTTGATTGACATCTTGTTGCCTCTGGATAGTTTGATTAAGAATCATATGAGAACATAATGAGGGACTAAGTATTTTTGTGTAGTAAAATTTTCTTTGTTATGATATTTTGCTCGGGACGCGCAAAAGTTTAAGTTTGGGGGTGTGTTAAGTGTTTAAAGTATACAATATTTACCCATGTTTTTAATATGATTTTGTACTTCCCGGGTATAAACATTATTAATTAAGTGATATTTTACTTTATTATTTTAGTTAATTAATATTTTATTAGATATGCTTAATTTTGGTGTTTCAATGCAGAAAAAGATGAATAAATTAAGCTTTGGAATTGAATGGTCATGACACTTGGCCCACCCAATGGCTACAATTTATGGTGTTCAATGGAGTCGAGGAGTTGGAAACTTGAAGGGACATCATAATTAATTAGACTACGTCGATTTGTGAACACCCTCTTCGAATTCTTGTATCTCCACTTCTATATAAAGGGGTGGCCATTTGTTGTTTGAGATATCATATCTCAACTTTTGGCTTTAGCAGTTTAGTGAAAGAAAATATTTCTAGTTTTTGTAATTTCTTTCTCTTTCATAATAAAAATTAGTTTCTTCTTTATATTGTTTTCTATTTTTATTATGGAGTAGTCTTTTATTTCGTTCTAGAGAAGAATGGAACTTAACATGATTTAATTGAATTTATTTCAAGCTCTTACTCTTTTATTCAATCGGATTGTTTGAATTATCATGTTCTAAATGCTAAGAATAGATTGATCGCCTATATCTTAGATCATGAGGTTTAATTAGATTTCGGGAGAAATTAATTAGATTAGTCATTGATAATTCATCATATGACGAGTCTTTTGACTTGTTTGTCGTTGTGGTCGGGAGATACACAACACCGTATGCGATTGTAAGGCAAATCTTAATGCATTATTTTGTTGATTAATCAATTATCACCGGGAGGTAGAAATTGAGGCAAAATAATAGAAGCATGAAGGAGCAGGAGCCACCATGTCATATAATTATCCTAGATCGACAATCCGAGGGAATAAAAGATAAGAGTAAGATTTGATGAAGATTAAATTCATGTTAAGGGAAATTTGACTCTAGAATGAGTTTTATCATTTTAACTTCTTCTTTTATTTAAAGTTATTATTTAGATTTAGTTAAGTCAATTATTTTTGTTTTGTTCTTCATTTTATTTTCTTTAATTAATTATAAGGAAATTCATCTCCCTGTGGGAACGATACTCGAATTTATCATTATACTACTTGTTTCGACCGTGTATACTTGCATGATATTGAAATATTCTAACAACACTCATTTAAAGATTTCTTTATTATTGTGCCATTACAAAAGTCGTGGAATTTGTGTAAGTACAAGTTAATTAGAGCCATAATGATGTCATGAGTCATGTCACATTAAGAGACTATACCACCTGGTGGTTCATGTCTATTAATTATATATACATTCATGTACCCCTCTTCAATTCGCTATGCCAAGATTCGTTGTCTTCTTATTTCCTTGTCTTCTTATTTTCTATGAAAACTTTATCTTTATAAACACATATTTCTACCCTAAATTCTAAATTATATTACTATCATCATTCCATCTTTTGTTGAGTTTTCCTCACATTGTTGTCTACAAGAGTTCACCGAAATTTTCCATCAAAGTTGGTTGCACATTGAGGTACCATTACGCCAACTATACTTTGAAGTATATATTTCTGTTGTCAAATCTGTGAGCTATTATTCTTTTGAGTATGTTGTTATTTAATCCACTTTTGTATTTTGGTAACTCTTGTACTATTGTTTTGTTATTGTTTTTTTCATTTATTCATATCATAGTTTTATTCATCTATTATAATCTACAAATATATATAACAATTAATTTAAGCTAATTTTATCTTGCTAGATCATGCATTCTCATGCATGTATCATATAAATTGTGTTAGATGTTAAATTGGGTTCTTTTATAGGTCGTGTGGTTTGAGCGCATTGGTAGGTTGCTTGGAGTTTGCAAACTAGGTTTAGTTAGGACTCATTTCTTATATTATGATTATCTAATAGGTTGGTTTTATATCATAGGTAGAGTTAAGTGGTACTTTTATAATCACAACCCACTAAATTTGGGTCATTTAGATGTCGTGTTTAATAATAACACTTGAGGATGAGATCCCTTAAGTTGTTTTCAAAAACCAAAAAGTCTATCACACACAAGTTGGCTTCTTTCCGAAGGCCAATTAATATTATTATTCCCTACCAAAGCCTACTATCATTATGTTATGTTTTTGCAATTTTGAGAGTGGGGAGATTGCTGGAGATTGTTTCGATTAAGTCCCACTTCAAAGGGTCCTAAGGCTGAACTCGTTGAGGAGCCAAGTTGTTTTATGGTCGATGGATGGACGCAACACTCTACTTTTCTCTTCTTGCTGCATCATTTTTACTCATGCGTCTATGAGCTTCTCACACCTAGAGATGCGTAGGGTTACAGCTACCATATTTTGCGGCGTATGTTATGACTATAGTGTACTTGCCTTGCTGTTAGATCTCAGAGGAGAGGAGCATGGTGGAATTGGAGAGGATAGGAGAAAGGGTGTTGCCTGATCAACTGCGGGCACATCAGTGTAGTTTTCTATGGGTGTTGTGTAATTGTTCTTGTGGTGTACTATCCCCTTCTTGTTTTATTTTAATATGAACTACTGAATTCATATGCCAATTTGATATTGTAGATATTTTATTTTGTAGATTGGCAACTTGTTACATAAGTTGTTACTAGCATTTTTTCTTTTTAACATTTATAAAGGTGGAGTGCCTAGTGTGCCACTGGCGGATATAGGGGGACGTTAAAGTCTTCACACATACACGTACTACTATCGCGTTGTTGTCGTATTGTTTTATGCTACTTTGCCATTTTATTTTGGTCATCAAACATCTTTTTTCTTGGCTTTGTATATTGATGTAATAACCTCATATTTTGGGAACTTATATTTCCAATAATTTATAACATTTTGAATAATGTTTATATTTTGTTGTGGTTGTGGGTAGTGGTTGTCTTCCATCCAAGATATTAACTAGGTTTAGATCTTAAGGAGTTTTGTGGGCATGGTCTTCCTTGTAATTAAGTTAAGTGATAGCAATATTGTAACACCTCGATTTTGGTTCCCCTAAGAACCGAATTAGAAATGTTATGATCGACTCGATTCATGTTTAAAGTTGTTGGTCGGTAAGACTTGATCGATACAATAGATCAAAACAACCTTCTTGGTGCCATGAGAATGAAAGACATTGTTAAATACACGTCAAAACACATCAAATATAAGTAAAAGTAAGAAAAGAAATAAATGCGTTGAGCTCAAGTGTGTGTAGCAGTTATCTTTCCACAAAAGTCGATTTAGGATTTGCAAGACCTACATATATTATATGAAAAATGTCAATAACGAATGCTATTGGTCCGAAAAATAATAAATACTGTAAAACCACATTTTTCGGTTAGGGTTTTACCCAATTTTAGTTTTGCCATATTTTGGTTAGTATCGGTACGAGGGAACTCGAGCCAGACTAATTTTTAAAATATGAGCATGAGGCCAAGATGGCTATATGAGTATGTTATAGAGCTTGAGTAAGCCCGACATGCATATGATAGTTTAACCAGGATTTTAGGCCTAGATCTAAGCCTTTGCAACGTTCGTTTAGCATCCGTTTAGGATTTTCTGGGTATTTCATTTGCGTGTAGTATAAGAATTTTAGATCATAACTTGATTTAATCCAGGGTTCGATACCCATTTAACTTTCTTGCCTCAATTCCTGCCTATAGAGTTAATTTTGTAACTCAAATCAATTTGGACTTTGGACAGTCTCAATCCGAGCTTTTCGTCCATATGTATATGCATGTACCCATAGGTGGGCCCATCTAGGCCACAAGTTGTTGGACGTCCTGATCATGCCACGTGGCAAGATCTGAGCCGTCCACTCAGCTTTATCTTCACCCATTGATTTCTAGAGTTTCCATGATTTTTAAATTTTACACTATTACACAACCGCCACTTCGGCTTGTCACCGGTGACTCTCTGCCTCGCCCCCGGCCACCGTATTGGTACGATCATGACCACCTTGTGGCCATCTTTCAGTCCGTATCCATGATCGGACGACGATTTTGGTTTTTGTTTTTGCTACCCCCGACTACTTCCCCTTGTTGGGATCTCCATTTTGAGATCGTCACCGACCTCCTCCATGGCCGCTATCGCCGCTGCCGACGTAGCTGCACACGGCGGCGTTGCCGCCCCTTTCCAGTCAATTTCCGGCCAACCAGTGGCCTGACTTCTCTGATCGCCACCACCATGACGTTCCCCGTCTTCCCCTCTTTTGAACACGACCGACGACAACCTCTGCTGCGCCGCCGTCAGCATTCTCCCAGGACAGACACCGCCAATGCCCTGTTTACCCATTTGTACAGTTCTCGGTCTGCCTGCTTGTGACTGCATCCTCCTGGTCATGCCCGAGTCCACTAGCTCATGTCCATGTCCATGTCCATCAGCCTAGCCAAACCAGACCATTTTCCAATTAACCCTAACCGGGTTGGTTAAGCCTAATTAGTTTGGTTTGGTTCAGCTTGGTTCAATCTGATTCAGGTCATTTTCGACTGCTTGTCGACCGTGTTTGGTAATTTGAGAATGCTTACATTATTTTAGATGCATAGTCACATGATTTAGCATGATTGGATGTTATGCTGGTTTTCTTTATTTATTGTTTTAATTAATTAATATTATTATTATTTATTTTTATTTATATGTTTATCATATATGTTTATAGGGGTGCTAATTGAGCGAGCGAGCTGAGCTCAACATGTGTTCGAACTCGGCTCGAATAATTCGAAACTCGTTCGAACTCGACTCGAGATCGAACGAGTTTTGGACATACAGCTTGAGTTCGACTCGAATATCTTTTATGTGTTTGAGCTCGACTCGAGCTCGAATATACTTAAACTGCTTAATTTTTATGAGCTCGTTCGCCAGCTCGAAACCAGCTCGATTAAAAGTCAAAAGTACTTCACTTAAAAAAAATAAGGCCAGTGTGGTTTGAACCCACAACCTTGAAGTCATCAAGGTGAATACTTACCATCTCAACTATCTTGCTTCTTTGTTATTATATTACATATATACATATAATATAAATATAATATAAAGACTATATTATTATATTATTTTATTGAGTCGAGCTACGAGTCGAGTTCGAGTCGATTTCGAGTTATAACCGAGTCGAGTCGAGTCGAACACGACCTTGCTCAATCTCGGCTCGTAAGATTCTGAGTTCGAGTCGAGTTCAAGTCGAGCATTTAAATGTTGAGTTTCGAGTCGAGTCAAGCCGAGCCGAACACTAAATGCTCACGAGCTGGATCACTCAATTAGCAACCCTAAATGTTTATATGATTAATTGTTATTATTAACATTAGATTTACTTATGAATATTAGTAATATTATGTGTACTAAATTGTGTGTGTTATATATATATATATATATATATATAATATATAGTTATTTATTTATTTTTTGTTATGTGTATGTTATTATTTGTTTATATTTAATTATGAATGCTTGTATTGTATGACTGAGATATTATTAATATTCATGATTAATAAGTATTAAATATTTATTTATTTATTGAATTATTATGTATTTAATTATTTATATGTTTACTAACACGAGGATATATTGATATTTAAGTGTGTTTACCTGTATATTTATATAATATAATTATATTAATATTTTATAATTAGAGTGTTGTTCATGTTTATGTACTTATTATTTGTCTAATTATCATATGAATGCATTTTATTTATTTATTTATTATTATTATGTCTTGATTTGTGTGCCACATGTTTAGTTATAGGTTTGTTAGTATTGTTTTCTTTGTTGTGGTGTATTGATGATATGAGCACACACCACGAGCATACATCATATAGTGATGTTAGTATTTTATTTGGTAGTGGGTTCCGATGTTGGTTTTAGAGTATAAGCTCATCGTAGATGTATAGATACATTTAGAGCTTGGACCACAGGTCCGTAGGACTCTCTCTCTCTCTACTTGACTCCTTGAGTGTCGAGTTGAATCATGTTTTATACGTAGGATGGCATCGGTGGTGTTTTATTGCATCCCTCCGATGTCAGGCCATTTAGTTGTGTTTTCTACTCATGTTTAATAAAACTACAAGGATGAGATCTCTTGTTGGTTTTCAAACTTAAGCTCCAAAAATTTATGATATAAGCCTCTTTCCTAAGCCTATTATATAAGTACAAGCATTTTTACAGATTTCACGAATAAGAGAGTGAGTGGTATGGAGGTATGTATGAATCGCACTAGTACTCCTTCAAACCATGAGGTAGTGCGGTGTATGATGGTACTGCGTAATGTAGTATATTTCTGAAATATGTGGCACTAACTTAACTGTTCCTTTTGCCACTCAAATACCGTGGATGGTGATATGGAAGGTGTGAGGGCGTAAGCGCTATATGTATGAATATGATTATGAGTTGTGCATACGAGCTGGCAATTGCTTAAGTATGTTTGCTTACCGCCTAGTGTGAGGCTATTTTGAAGTTTCATAAGTTTTTGTGGGTAATGGAATACCCATTTACCCGATTGTATTAGTTATTTTTCAGACCAGTAACATTTGTTATTGATAGTTTTCATATAATATATGTAGGCCATGCAAATCCTGAGTCGACTTTGTTGGGAGAGACAAATAAACGCTACACACACTTGAGCTTAACACAGTACTTACTTTCTTGCATTTATTTATATTTGATGTGTTTTGGTTCTTATTTGACAATGTCTTCAATTCTCATGACACCAAGAGGGTTATTTTGATCTATTTTATCGATCGAGTCTTGTTGACCAACAATGTTAAACATGACCCGACCGATCATAACATTTCTGATCCGATTCTTAGGTGAACTGAAATCAGGGGTGTTACAAATTGGTACCAGAGCCATTTTTGGGTCTATTGAGATGGAAGACTTTTGTTTTGAGCCAAGTGTGTACAGTTGTCCTTGGCTGGGCCAATAGGTATTTTCTTTGGTGTTTTTTTTTCTTACGATTTCAGATTGTGTGGTCAGTGAGATTTGAGCAGTGCATGCTTAAGTGTTTGCAATTATAGAGGACTTATGAGATGGATATGAGATCATGGTTTAGTACAAACCAGTAGGGATCTCATTGGGATGTTGTGATAAGCTAAGAGACACGCCTTTCCCTTTACCATGCCAGTGATTTGAACAACCTATAAGAGTTCACATGCTAAGTTAGCTGAAGTTGAATTGGATGGTGACCAGGAGTACCTAGAATTTTGGTGAGCATATTGGAGCATTTGCCCGTCTTTCGCATGTTACCACATCAGTCCTTCCTTAGGACATGGTGTACATTGTGAGACAGAGTTATAAGAGGTAACACAAGTAGGGAGCTTGGAGTATGGAGATACTCACGTAGTTACATGACACATGAGTAGAGACCTTTGAGTGACTTATTCAGATCCATTAGGCATAGTTTGAGGCCTACTTTGGAGAACTTTGACCTTCAGACAAATCCCTGTGGATGAAGGATGTGGTTTGGATAGATGACTTGAGATGGACAACTTTGAGGAGATAGCAGTGGATGAGGATGAGTAGGAAGGTGGATCTATAGTCCCATGAACACTTCGCAACCTTGGCCCCCCTCTTCCATTAGTGTATGTCTATTCCAACAATATTGTTGGCTACTCTTCAACAGACAGAGACAGGAACACATTGAGAATCATCGAGATTACCTTTGACCATGGATTTAGACGATTTACCAAATATCACTTGATCTACTAGGGCTAGATTAGTGATTTCTAGTGAGAGGCAGTCAACTTATGGGAGTAGTCACTCCAGATTCCATAAGATAAGTGTAGGTTCAGCATTGGTTTGTCATTATACGCATCACCACCATGATCTATACCCTTTGAATTAGACACACATTGTTGGCAAACCTGAGCAAAATTCTTAGCAGCTACTTCTGAGGAGACCAGTGTGGGTTCAACATTATTTTTCCATCGTGCATGTCACCACTATGATCTAGACCCCCTCTAGATCAGGCACACATAGTTGGATAACTCTAGCCGAGTTGATAGTAGCTACCTCTGTGGAGATAGACACATGGAGATGAACATGCTAGTGACAGTAATTGTTTTACGATATACATGATGAAGATCAGGCTTCAACACTGAGATAGCACAACCGCCGTCCAAGTAGCATAACCACCGTTCGAGTAGCACAATTGCCGTTTGAGTAGAACAACTATCGTCTGTAATGCACAACCACCGTCAGAGTTGCCCAACCACTGACCGTGATGCACTACCACCGACCGAATAACACTACTACCATCCGCGTTACCCAACCACCAACTGTGATGTATTACCACCAACCGAATGTGCGACTACTGCGATTTGTAATGCATAACCACTATCCATATATTGCACTACCGTTGACCAAGTGAAGCAGGTTTTGTAGAAGGGCCAAGTAGTTAACTCACCCTATAGGAGGACAACTACTTGAGGATGTTCTTAGCTTTGCACAGAGACCACATGTCACAACATTGAATAGGGTAAGATATTGAGGACAAGATATAGCTACGGTAACATCATCCGACCAGAGAGAAGTTAGGCGCAATAGAATTATTTGGATGTGATGGCATATGATTGACTCTACTAGCCATCTTGCATTCACCTTGACTTGACATCCTTGGGTCAAATAAGTATTGCAAGATAGTGTTAGTGATAGTCTTATAAGGATCATCATTAGATAGTGTTAGTGAGTCTTCTAGGGATGTATATGGACAGAGCACGAGAATAGGACAATATGATATCCGGATAGCATGACCATAGTGGTCAGATTATTCAGTAAGTGTGACAACATACATGTGACCCACAACCAGGGTTCCTTAGATCATATGGTTAGCAAATGATCAGATACACCGTTTAACTCATATAGAGTTTGGCCTAGCCAGAGAGATATTTGAATTGTATTAGAATTTTGGTATAGATGATGGGTTTAGTGAGGGAGTGTCTATTAGGGAAACAATGTTTTCCTTGTGCTTCACCAACACAATTAGGTCCTTACCTTGAGACATAAGATTGAGCCTTTGCCCCCAGTATAGGAGGTACCTTTTGTGGCACTATTTTGGATTTACAGTGTAGGTAGCCGATGACAAACCCGTCTGGAAGAGACAACTTCACCCAAGCTTGGGAGCGACGCAGACAATGACTTCAATCAGACTGGATCATGTTGACTAGATAGAGGGATATTAGTGTATGCTCATCTTGGCTTATGGCTTTGATTGAGAGTTTACCACAGCTTTAGTAATCATGTGAATAAAGATAAATGCTACAAATCGGCACGGGAAGGTAGGTCACATACCACTAAAGAGTGGATGAGACATGTGTCAAACCTCATTATGAGTCCCTATAGACTTGAGGAGAGATAGCGGTTCCTTGGGTTGTTTGAACCCCATACGTTTAGAAGTGTGTGACTAGTCCGGTATCGAGAAACATATACCTACTGTTAGTTGATTGAACTAGAGCTACTTATGAGCTGTCTCTTAGACTCATCTTTGATTGGTTATTCCATAGGCTGGCCACCTATGGCAGAGTCCAATAATGAGGATCTTAGAGACATGTCCATGGACCTACCCATATATTTGAGTCCCCAGTATCATATATAGAGTTTTATTTCCCCATTGTGACTCAAACGGAGATCCTTACATCATCACAGATAGAGACATGATGTAAGACTATGTGAGGATAAGACATCTCCTAGCTAGAGCCCTAGAGCAATATCACTAAATTTTTTGGGAGAGATCCAGTCTCTTTTCATGTGACCAGATATGTCAAACAGAGCCAAACATTGACCTGAGTATGTTCACACTACCTTTCTAGATATATCAGTCCTACTATCTATTTTCCAAATGGTTGAGATGAGTAGACATTGACTAGAGTATGTGCCACCGACTAGATGTAGACTCCACAGTTCCATGCAGACTATGCTTTCATACTCCTTGAGACACACTGTACATGTATTGGTGTTCTTGCTTCATTCCATTACAAAGAGCCCTCTTCAGCAGCAGTTAGTGGTTGTATAGATAGTTACGAGAGCCACATTACGCAGTAGAGTTATAGCAGCTGTCTTTCTTCCATTATGGAACAGAGTGAGATACTTGACTTAGGACCGAGTTAGCTAGGACCCTATGAGTGATCCATTTCCTTTTACAGGAATACCTGAGAGAGTGACCTAGATTGGCGATAGTGAACTATACAATCCACTAGTATATACACTTATTTGGTACTAGGGTCCACCTTATGCCACCAGGACTCATAAGACAACCTAGTATAGTTGCAGGATCTACGGCAAAGTGCCCTGAGGGTATACATAGTTGACCTGTCACATTGATGAGGATTAGGGAGACATGGGTAGAAGTAGGCCGCATACCTCGCACTGAGATAGCTTTTCCTGATGTAGTTAAGACTAGTACCTTATAGTACTTTAGAATAATTGCTCGACTACCTAGTAGACCCTTAGGGGTGAGCTTAGGATTTTCTTGCCTAGATCATTGCATTTTAGTCTCCAGAGTTTGCAGTGACCCTAGGAGTTAGTCCAATGAGATGACTCGAGCATGCCATGGTCAGTCCAGCGAGACAATTCGAGCATCCATGGTCAATCCAATTAGATGATTCCAGCATATATGGCATGTAAAACCAGATGATTCAACCATGTGTGGTCCTGCCCACCCAGATTAGTAAGGAGTTAGCGATCTTCATCATTGTTCAGTGTTCCAGCTTCATGTTGGTCTGTTTGGCTCGTATGCAGCTAGCTTTCAAGGGAGAGCTATTAGTTTGCCAACAAGATGACATCTTCAGTTCAGTCCTCTGATCATAGTTGATGTGAGAAATTCTGAGGATGAAATTTTTATAAGGAGGAGGGTTGTAAAACCCCATTTTTAGGTTAGGGTTTTACCTGATTTTAGTTTGCCCTATTTTGGTTAGTATCAAGTCAGTACGAGGGAACTCGAGCCAGACTAATTTTTAAAATATGAGTTTGAGGCCAAGATATATGAGCATGTTATGGAGGTTGAGTATGCCAGGCATGCATATGATAGTTTAAGTTATGATACAGTATGACATGAGTTATTAGTGTATACACGAGGTATACATATGATTTTTATGAGTCAACCAAGATTTTAGGCGTAGATCAAAGCCTTTGCAATGTTTAGCATCCGTTTCGGATTTTTTGGGTATTTCATTTGCATGTAGCATAAGAATTTTAGATCATTCGATTGTGCCCCTATGGGCCCAGCTTCATTTAGTTCAGGGTTTGAGTGCCATTTAACTTTCTTGCCTCGATTCTCGCCTATAGAGTCAATTTTATGACTCGAGTTAGTTTGGACTTTTGATGGTCTCGATCTGAGCTTTCGGTCCATATGTATAGTGCATGTACCCATAGGAGGGCCCTACTAGGTCACAAGTTGTTGGACGTCCAAATCGTGCCTCGTGGCAATAACTGAGTCGTCCACTCAACTTTATCTTCACCCATTGATTTCCAAAGTTTCCACGATTTTAAAATTTTCCATTATTATATGGCCGCCACTTCTGGCTCGCTGCCTAGTTACTCTCTACCTTGCCTCCGGCCACCGTATTGGTACGATTGTGACCGCCTCGCGGCTGGCTTTCATTCTGTACCCATGATAGCCACTGGCGACCACCGTAGTCGTCATCGGAGATGACAATTTTGATTTTGGTTTTGGTTTTCACTTCCGCCACCCGATTGGGCCATTTTTTGGACCGACGGCCACTACAGGATGATCCGACCACCCCGACAGCTTCCCCTCATTGAGATCTTCTTTTTGAACCCGACACCGACCTCCGTCGTAGCCACGATCACTGCCGCCGACGTAGCCACACACGGCGGCGATGACGCCAACCTTTCAAGTTGATTTCCAGTTAGCCAGTGGCCAGACTCCTCCGATCGCCACCACCATGACATTTCCCATCCTCCTCTCTTTCAAACGCGACTGACGACAACCTCTGCCACACCGTCGTCGGCGTTCTTCGGGGATGTACACCGCTGCCCCTGTTTACCGGTTTGCCCAGTTCACAGTCCGCCTGCATGTGACACCATCTGCCTGGTCATGCCGGAGTCCATCAGCTCATGTCCATGTCTATCAGCTTAGCCAACCCAGACCATTTTCCAGTTAATCCAGACCGGGTTGATTCAGCCCATTCAGTTTCGTTCTCGCTCAACATGGTTCTGGCCGATTTAGCTCGTTATCGGCCGTTTCTCAACCGTTTTTGGCAATTCGAGAACTCTTACATTATTTTAGATGCATATCCACATGATTTAGCATTATTGGATGTTGCGATGATTTTTCTTTATTTATTGTTTTATTTATTTAATTAATTATTTATTTATTATTTATTCATTATTATTTATTTATTTTTATTTATATGTTTATCATATATGATGAATGTTTATATGATTATTTGTTATTTTTAACATTATGTTTACTTATGAATATTAATCATATTATGTGTACTAAATGTAATATGTATATATATATAGTGATTTATTTATTTGTTCATTATGTGTTTGTTATATGTTTATTTATATTTAATTATGTATGCTTGTATTGTATGACTATGATATTATTAATATTCATGATTAATAAGTATTAACTATTTATTTATTTATTTATTGAATTTTATGTATTTATTTATTTATATGTTTACTAACATTAGCATATGTTGATATTACTCGTGTTTGCCTAGTATATTTAGTATAATATAATTACGTGTATGTATTTAATGATTAGAGTATTGTTCATGTTTATGTACTTATTATTTATCTAATTATCTATAAATGTATTTCATTTATTTATTTATTTATTATTTATTATTATTTATTATTATGTCTAGATTTGTATGCCACATGTTTAGTTATAGGTTCGTTAGTATTGTTTTCTTTTTGTTGTGATGTATTGATGATATGAGCACACACCGTGAGCATGCATTATATAGAGATGTTAGTATTTTATTTAGTTGTGGGTTTCGATGTTGGTTTCAGAGTCCGAGCTCACCGTAGATGTGTATATACGCTTGGAGCTTGGACCACAAGTCCATAGGACACACACTCTCTCTGCTTGACTCCTTGACTGTCGAGTTGAATCGTGTTTTATATGTAGGACAACATCGGTGGCATTTTATTGCATCCCTCCAATGTCTAGTCATTTAACTATGTTTTTTATGCATGTTTAATAAAACTACAAGGATGAGATCCCTTGTTGGTTTTCAAATTTATGCTGTAAAACTAAATAATGTAGCGCATTTCTGGAATATGTGGCATTAACTTAACTGTTCCTTTTGCCACTCAGTACCGTGGCGGGTAATATAAAAGGTGTGAGGGCATAAGCGCTATATGTATCTATGAACATGCTTATGAGCCATGCATGTGAGCCGGCAATTGCTTAAGCATGTTTGCTTACCGCCCAGTGTGTGCTATCTTGAAGTTTCATAAGTTTTCGTGGGTAATGGAATACCAATTTGCCAGATTGTATTAGTTATTTTTGAACCAGTAACATTCGTTACTGATGGCTTTCGTATAATATATATAGGTCATGCAAATCCTGAGTCGACTTTGGGGGGCGGACAGATAAACGCTACACACATTTGAGCTCAATACAATATTTACTTTCTTGTATTTATTTATATTTGATGTGTTTTGAGCCTTATATGACAATGTCTTCAATTCTCATGACACCAAGTGGGCTATTTTGATCTATTTTATCGATCGAGTCATATTGACCAACAATATTGAACATAACCTGACTCGATCGTAGTATTTCTAATCCGGTTCTTAGGAGAACCGAAATCAGGGTGTTACAAATACAAACTGGAAAATGGGTATTCCATTACCCTCGAAAACTTATAAAACTTTAAGATTGCCTCACAGTGGGCGAGAAGCAAACATACTTAAGCAAGTGTCAGCTCGCATGCACGGCTCATAATCATAATCATACATACAACGCTTATGCCCTCACATCCACCATATTTCACCTGCCATAGTACTGGACTGGCAAAAGGAACATTTAAGTATGTGCCACAAATTCCGGAAATGTGCTGCATTACACAGTACCCTCATACACCGCACTAGCTCATGGTTTGAAGGAGTATTAGTATGATTAATAAATATCTCCATACCACTCAGTCTCTTATTCGTAAAATCCGTAAAAATGCACGTTCTCATATAATTAGCTTAGGAAGGAGGCTTGCATCATATATTTCTGGAGCTTTAGTTCGAAAACCAACAATGAATCTTATCCAGAGTTGCAGAAATCGGCCGATTCCGTGCGGAATCGGCCGATTTAAATCGGATCGGCGTCGCGCCGATCCGATTTCGGGGCCGAATCGGGCGGCCCCGAATCGGCCCGGAATCGGCCGAGTTCGGCCGATTCCGACCGATTTAAATCGGAATCGGAATCGGCCGATTTAAATCGGAATCGGTTTTTTAGGAAATTACCAAAATACCCTAGGTATGATTTTTATTAAATTATTTAAGCATGGGTAAAATGGTAATTTGGATTTTAAAAACCTAAAATCAAACCCGCTCCCCGACACCGCCGCCGCTCGTCCGCCCGCCGCCGCCCGGTTTCCGCCTCCGCCGTGCGGCCCCGACTCCGCGCTCGCCGCCGACCGGGCTGCCGACCTCGCCGCCGACCTCGCAACGTCGCCGCCCACCCGTGGCCGGACCGAATCGGGCACGCACGAATCGCCGCCGACTCCGCCGCCGGCTCCGGGCCGCCGACGGTTCGTCCGGCCGGGCTGCCGACATCGACCGGGCTGCCGACATCGCCGCCGCGAGACTCGCCGCCGACCGGGCCGCCGGTGGCGGCGGGGGGGTAAAAATCGCACGGTGGCATTCTTGTAATTAAAAGTTGACTCGAGTCTAACTCGAGTCAAAAATAATAATTAATTCGAAATAATTTAAAAAAATCTTAAAAAATATTTAAAAATATCAAAAACTATAATACACAGAATAATATCAAAATAACATCAATACTTAATTTTAATATATTTATATTATAAATTGTCAAATTATTATATATAACTGATTAAATTAATTTGGACCGATTCAACTGAACCGATTCCTGGCCGATTCAGACCGATTCCGATTCCGATTCCGATTCACTGGAAAACCGATTCCGATTCCGATTCCGATTTATGCAACCATGATCTTATCATTGTAGTTTTATTAAATATGTGTAGAAAACATAGTTAAATAGCCCCACATCAGCGGGATGCAATAAAACGCCGCCAATGCTAACCTGGGTTGAACTCGACATGCAAGGAGTCAAGTAGAAAAGGAGAGTCCTACGGATTTGTGGTCCAAGCTCCAAGTGAATCTGGATATCTATGGCGAGCTCGGACTCTAAAACCTAGATCGGAATCCACTATTAGATAAAATACTAACATCTCTACATGATACATGCTCGTGGAGTGTGCTCACATGATCAATAAATCCTAATAAAAAGACTATACTAAAAAAACATTCCGCTAAACACACAACATGTAAATCGAGACATAATAAAGAAATTAACTAATAACAAATAATAAATAAATAAATACATACAATCATGAATAAATAGATAGATAATGAATACATAAAAATAATCAATATTCTAATCATAAAATAATAATATCCTTTATTATAAACGTAAATGGCTAAACACAAGTAAATATTATATGTACTCGTGTTAGTAATCATATAAACAATTAAATAAAAAAATATATAATCATTCTATAAATAAATCAATAAATAAATATTTAATTTTAATTAATCTTGAATAATAATAATAATAATATCATAGTCATCATTACAGAATACGTAATTAAATATAATTAAATAATAACATCCATGCAACAAACAAGTAAGTAAATAAAAAATAAATAAATAAATACAATTTAGTAAACATAAAAAACTAGCATTAATAAGTAAATACAGTATTAATAATAACAAATAATCATGTAAACATACATCATATAGGATAAATATATAAATATAAATAAATAAATAAATAAATAATAGATAAATAAAAAATAAACAAATAAAACACTTATGACATTAAATTATTATAAATAATATGAATATGCATATAAACTAACGTAAGGGTTTTCAAACTACTGAAAACGATCGAAAAATAGCTGAACTTTGGCTAAAGTGGTGAACCGAGTCAACCCGTGCGAGTTGACCAAGTCAACTTAGCCGAGTCAATAAATTGTGCTGGCTAGGTGGTTGGATGCAAACACGGCTCGAGCATGACCACAGGCAAGAATGGGTGAACAGTACTTGGTCAAGCAAACGAGAACGTGGCACGTGGAAGCAAAAATTGGCAGACGAACACAAACATGAGCAGCAGGTAAACTGGCTGCATGAGGGCGGTGGTGCCCATCTTTGGAGAATGCTGATAGTGGTGTGGCTGGGGTCGTTGCCGATCAGGGGTTGAAAGGGGTGTGATGGCAGAGGTGCTGGTGGTGACGACAGGCGGAGTCTGGCCACTGGCTGGCCAGAAAACAACAAGAAAGTGGACATAATAACTGTCGGGTGCGCGACGTCACTGGCGGCCATCACGGCCATGGTGGTGGTCATGAGTGGTCTCAAAATGTCAGCCTCGACAAGATGAACCTATCTGCGCTGATGGTCAGTGTAACACCCCGTTTTGGCTCACCCGTGAACTGACCTAGAAATGTCACTGGCGAACTGAACCGTTCGCTAATCTACTGTGTTCGGTTAAGCCGACCCGGATCTGCCCTCAGCGTCTTAAGATGGGGATGCAACCATGAAATGCATGAATGGGAACAATTGGTTCTAACGTGGTCCTACATGCATGCCATGACGTGCAAGCAAAACAAAACCATGCAACAAGCAAGAAATTTAAATTAAAATTCATTAATTTTTACAGAAAAACAGACAGAATCTCCCCTAAAAATGCAATAGGGGCCAACTTGTCCACAACAAGGGTATATAAATATTTTATTAAAATACGATAAAACATAACAATCTACCGCGGCATCCCATCATTATCTCATTTGTTTTCATCTGAGCCGAGGCTGAACTCCAAGGCTCCCTACTCATTCACATTTATCCGTTCATTTCATAACAAGCAATTCATCCAAACAAACTACTATCAAAATTATCATTCACGTAGCATTAACACACCATCATTATACATTACACGCGGCAGGTACATGTGTGCGCGGTTCCGTGCTGCTCTTCTGCAGTCCTGACAGCTTTCATCCCTTGCATTTCTCCCCTACATATATATAGAAAAATAGTCAGTAACGAGTGTTACCGGCCCGGGAAATAACTAATATAAATCTGGCACAGGAGAGCAAACTCTCCTGTTGAATCAAAACCATATACTTCCTCAAGAACTCTCATTAGGGCATATATGGGAGTCGTCACCATCGGGCCGTCGCCCTTGGGTCAACAGTGTCCCCCTTTCTTTCTCATTCTCATACCTTGGCCATTTCTCTATCGCTTCTCGCATCAAATCTCATTCCTTTCCACACTCTACATCTTCCATATTACTCTTGGCCTTGAGCACGAAGGCCGAACACTCTCAGGCAGTCACCTTTAGTACCCTTTGAACCACAAGTCTAGACATGCGCTGCATTGCAGTACGTGTAAACCTTCACACTTCGCCAGGTTTGAGGAACTTAAAGGTGCAGTTGTCCGGATCCTTCGGGAATGAAGTGGGTTCTCCCCAGCTCCAGAGCCCGCTCTTCCAAGCACATGACCTATCTGAAGGCGTGGTCGTTAGTAACACTCATTCCATCTCTCACTGAAAATGTGAAAACTATACATATATAGGCCTGGGTTGGGATTTATACAGTAGGCCTGAAGGCAACTTGTGGTGGATCTTAATTTCAAAAACTAACTCGAGGGATCTCATCCTCGAGGGTTATTAATCCAAAAAAAATTGTTGGCTAAATGGCCCGAGTTAAGTGGGATGCGATAAAAAGCAACTTGACTTGTCCTACACATGATAAATCAAATACATAATAGAATGGCATAAAATAGAGAATGAGTCTTAAACGGACCAGGTAGACGCTCCAAGTGTGTCCTCGTGCCTAGGCGGCGAGCTCCTACTCCGTACCTACACATCGAAACTAAATACTAACGCTCGCTCATAATGCAGTCATACATCCTATATGATGCATACATCCATCAATCATCAATCAACACAGATCAACCTATATCAATTCTAGCAAGTCTACTTAGGCTAGTTTGCATTAGATCATGATCATTACCTAGTTACCCTAATTATTTTCTCAGCCTCCATATTTAACACCACTCAATTAAACAAATTTCATAGTTTATCCTTATAATTATAACACGCAACTCACCTATCCTAGCATGCAATTCTAATAATCAATACTTTTAAATAATTAAGTTAAAATAAATTATATCTCACGGGATCGTGGCTCGAATTCGGCACCCTATGGCATCCGAAGTTCGATAGGGTTCGATTGGAGGGATTCGGCAGAAGATCAGAGGTGACACGCTCCCATATAGAGTCAAACAGAGGTGACACGCTCCCATTTTCAGGTAGGTATCTCTAAAGGTTGTAATAATCCACCAGGTAGTTGATGTTGGGCCAATTGGTATGTCTGACACTTGGAAACAAAATCCACCACATCCCTCTTCATTCCAACCCACTAGTAGGTTCGTTTCAAGTCCTGGTACATCTTTGTAACACCAGGGTGTATCGAGAACCTTGAACGATGAGCTTCTTCCAGAATATCTTCTAGATAATCATGGAAACCAAAACCTGAAATCAACAAGAAAAAGGAGAATTAAACTGGACTAGAACAAGAAATCCACCCAGGAATGTAAATTGCTGCCGTGCAGCAATTCTTGCTTGCTTGTGTTAATTACAGCGACAAGTCATAATCTTTTGCTGATCAGTTGCTGCATCAACGTCCTTATGCATGTTGTAGTAATTATAAGTTATATTTCATAGAATTTATGGCCAAGGATGGTAGCACGTCCTGCTGAATAGCAGCAACAACACCATGGTGATTGTGTCACAAACAGTTGCATATAACACGCAGCAGTGTAGTGTTTCTCTCTCTAGGCGTTGGGTTGTTGTGCGGGAAGAAGGGGTCGCCTTGGGCGGTGCTGCTGGCCACGGCAGAGTCGCCATAGCAGCAGGTCGAGGTCACCATGGCTGCTGGTTAGTCGCCTTGGTGGTGCAGAATAAGGTCGTCCTGGATAGTTGCTGCCAATTGGATTGCTAGGGAAGGGAAACAATTGGTGAAGGACATGATTTGGATTTGGGTCGAAAGAGAAGAGGTTGGAGTGGTTTTGGGTGGAGAAGAGAAAGGCTGACGGGAAAGAAGAAGAAGACTGGTTTTGGGTAGACTGATAAGAAGAAGAAGAAGAAGAAGAAGAAGAGGATGGCAATTTTGTAATTTCTGTTTGACTCGATACAGGTTGAGTTAAAAATAATAATAATAATACCAATTCGTATTAAAATCATTAAAATAATTAATTTAAAGGGATACGAGTTAAGTGGTCAAAATAATAAATTTATAAATTATTACATGAAATTAATAAATTTCGATCAGGATAAACGGTAATTAATTAATCGGCTTATTAAAAACGATTAACTTAAATTGAAGAGTTATGAGGAATATTTAATAAAGACTTCACCTTTAGCATATAAAATTTATATTTGATAAATAAAACGATTATTCTTATAATAAATTCGTAAAGTAAAATAATAGATCAATAAAAGATAATCGTGTAGAAATCACGAGATAGCATAATTAATTTAATAAAGAAGTGTTGAACCTTATTGAATTAAATAAATTAATTAAGGTGGCATATATTAAATATTTAGTTGCGTGCATTTTCGACGCGAGTAAAATTATACTAATGTATAATTTTATGCCCTCATTCATATTAGGGTTAGTGGATTACAGTCGGACGAACGCACAAGTCAGGTACGTATAATAGGTAGAACATCGTATTTTCCTTGTTGGTAGCCTAGGTCGGCCTGAGCCCAGATTCGACTACCATGCACCGAGTGCAACCGGGGTCAATGAATTGACTCAGTCCGACACTGGGTCGTGTTATGTGCGTGAATTTTGTAATGCCTCAACATTGTTTTGGAGTAGTGATAGCCACCCCATAAAAAGGCTACGGCCGGGTGTGTGCGGCACTGGCACTGGAGTGTAGTGATAGCCGCCCCATAAAAAGGCTACGGCCAGGGTGTGTGAGGCACTGGCACTAGAGTTGGCAGTGAGAGCTTCCCCACAAACGGGGCATAGCAATCACCTGAGTGCAGTGATAGCCGCCCCACAAAAAGGCTATGGCCGGGGTGTGCAAGGCATTGGCACTGGAGTGCAGTGATAGCCTCCCCATAAAAAGGCTACGGCCGGGGTGTGCGAGGCACTGGCACTAGAATTGGTAGTGAGAGCTTCCCCACAAACGGGGCATAAAAATCACCCGAGTGCAGTGATAGCTACCCTACAAAAAGGCTACGGCCAGGGTGTGCGAGGCACTGGCACTGGAGACGGTAGTGGTAGCCTCCCAATAAAAAAGGCTACGGCTGGGGTGTGCGGATCACAGCGGATACCTCCTCCGCATTGTTTTGGAGTATAGCGGAATCGCTCCACCGCATATTAAAATAAACATAAGGAAATAGTGGAATGTACATGTTTTATTTTATCTATTATACTACTTAGTGTTGTAATCACTAATGCGGAATTGCCTCCGCAGGTGTGCAGATACGAGATTAGGTGATTGACATCCAGAGTATGGAGCAAAATAAACATGAGGACTCCTTTTTTTATTTAATTGAGAAATAAGTGTGGCTGTTGGGAAACGGTCCAAGACTATGGGATCTTTATATATGTTATTATTTATAAAAAATGTTTGACATAATTACTTTACTTTTGAGTAACACCTAGCAAGTTAGGCCCACAATATCGTGAAAAAGGCGGGTCGTTATAGGTCGTCTTCGCCGAAGGACACTCGTCGGCACTGGAAAAGGATCGACAACAAAAACATCATCTCCAGCGACGACTGCAGTGGCGCCGGTGGCGATCGTGGGTGTGGACAAATAGGTGAAGATAAGGTTGAGTGTATGGCTGAGATCAATGGGTGAAGATACGGTTGACTGTATGGCTAAGATCTTGCCATGTGGCATGATCGGGACATCCAACAACTCGTGGCCTAGTGGGGCCCACCTAAGGTATATTCAATATACATATGGATGGAAAGCTCAAATTGAGACCGTATAAAGTAAAAATTGACTCGAGTCCTGAAAGTGGCTCTATAGGTGGGAATCGAGACAAGAAGGGTAAATGGGCCTCAAAACCTAAACACAATCGAGCTAGGGCCACAGGGGCATAATCCGATGATCCAAAATCTCTATGATGTATGTAGTGAGATACCCTGAAAATCCAAAACGGATACTAAACACTGCAATGACCTAGATCTAGGCCTAAAATCCTGGCTAACTTATAAAAATCACATGTATACCTTGTGTATACACTGATAACTCGGCCTCTACTGTACCATAACTGAGACTATCATATACATGTCGGGTATACTCAACCTCCATAACATGCTCATATGGCCATCTGGGCTTCATACTCATATTCTTAAAATTGTTTTGGCTCGAGCTCGCTTGAATCAATTCAAGATTGCTCGAACGGGACAAAACTAAAATTGGGTAAAACCCTAAGCCAAAATTGGGGGTTTTACAAATATTAAATAATGTAATATTTTGGTTTAGTTTAAGGATGAACCAGGCATGGGATGTTACATATTTCTACTTAGTATGAGGTGGAAGATTCAAGCCTAGTGTGAAGGAATAGAAGAATGGCAAACAATCAATGCAAAATTGGTAATACAGGTAAACGATCAAAGAAATTGTCTAAACGGGCAAGTGGATGAGGTTGGGTTTGGACCCACTCCATATTTTTGGTTGGTTGTTTTGTTGGATTCTTTGTTCAATGCTAGTTTTTCATTTATAATGGTCTAAAGGATTGTTTGAATGAAAATATCATAGAAAAATGTTACGTGATTAATTGGTAAGGGCCGAATTGGTCAAATTTGGTCGAATATGGTTAAACGGTCAAACCTTGGTGACCTTTATGGTTTAACTAATGGTTAGAATGTGTTTAGCAGTTTTCCTAGGTTGGTGGGAGTCTCCTAGATGTTGGAGGATAATTATGGAAGAAGGAAAAGAGGGTAAGAGTATATAAACACCTTAAAAGGGGAATTGGCCTTTTGTTTGCCAACAATGCAAGAGCAGTCACTTCTCTTCAAGGGTGAGCATGGTACTTCTCTCCCTCCCATGTTCTAGTTTTATTCTTGGTCTTTTTGGTGGTTAGAAGGGTTCTATATTGTAACACCCCGATTTCGGTTCACTTAAGAACCGAATCAGAAATGTTATGATCGAGTCGAGTCATGTTTAAAGTTGTTGGTCGGTAAGACTTGATTGATACAATAGATCGAATAACCTTCTTGGTGTCATGAGAATGGAAGACATTGTTAAGTACGCATTAAAACACATCAAATATAAGTAAAAGTAAGAAAAGAAAAAAATGCGTTGAGCTCAAGTATATGTAGCATTATCTGTAAGCAAACATACTTAAATAAGATGACTCAGGATTTGCAAGACCTACATATATTATATGAATAACATCAATAACGAATGTTACTGGTCCAAAAAATAATTAATACAAACTAGCAAATGGGTATTCCATTACCCATGGAAACTTATGAACTTCAAAATTGACTCATATTGGGCAGTAAGCAAACATACATAAATAAGTGTCGGCTCACATGCATGACTTATAATCATATTCATACATGCAACACTTACGCCCTCACATCCTCCATATTACACCCGCCATGGTACTCGAGTGGCAAAAGGAATAGTTAAGTTAGTGCCACAAATTTTGAAAATGTACTGTATTACGTAGTACCCTCATACATTTTATTACCTCAGGGTTTGAAGAAGTACTAGTGTGATCCCTCTGTACTACTCATTCTCTTATTCGTGAAATCCGTAAAAAAATGTGCGTTCTTATATAATAGGTTTAGGGAAGAGGCTTTTATCATATATTTCTGGAGTTTAAGCTTGAAAACCAACAAGGGATCTCATCCTTGTAGTTTTATTAAACATGAGTAGAAAACACAACTAAATGGCCCGACATCGGAGGGATGCAATAAAACGCCACCGATGCCGTCCTACGTATAAAACACAATTCAACTCGACACTTAAGGAGTCAAGTAGAGAGAGAGAGAGTCCTACGGACCTGTGGTCCAAGCTCTAAATGTATCTATACATCTACAATGAGCTTTTCGTCCTATGTATAAAACCAACAAGGGATCTCATCCTTGTAGTTTTATTAAACATGTGTAGAAAACACAGCAAATAGCCCAACATCAAGGGACCTGATAAAACACCGTCAATGTAGTCATATGTATAAAACACGATTAAACTCGGCACACAAAGCGTCAACTAGAGAGGGAGAGTACTACGAACCTGTGGTCTAAGCTACAAGCGTATATGCACATCTACAGCTAGCTTAGACTTTGAAACCTACATCGGAACCCACTACTAAGCAAAATACTAACATGTCTATATTATGCATGCTCATGGTGTATGGTCATATCATCAATACATCCTAATAAATAAAACAATGCTAACAAACCTATAACTAAACGTGTGGCATAAAAATCAAGACATAATAATAATAATAAATAAATATATAAAGAAACAAGAAAATTCACTCATAGACAATTAGATAAATAACAAATGCATAAACAAGAACAATACTCTAATGACAAAATAATAATATAATTATACTATATAAATATAATGGAAAATATGAGTAAATATCAACATATACTCATGTTAGTAAACATATAAATAAATAAGCAAACAATTAGTTAATGATCATTAATCATGAATATTAATAATATCATAGTCATATAATACAAGAATACATAATTAAATACAAATAAATAATAACATACACATAGCGAACAAATATATATATATACAAAATTTTATAAACACAATAAGACTAATATTCATTAGCAAATATAATATTAATAATAATAAATAATCATGTAAACATGAGTAAATATCAACATATACTCGTGTTAGTCAACATATAAATAAATAAATAAAGTTTTAATAAATAAATAAATAAGCAAACTATTAGTTAATATTCATTAATCATGAATATTAATAATATCATAGTCATATAATACAAGAATACATAATTAAATATAAATAAATAATAACATACACATAGCGAACAAATAAATAAATAAATATATGTATATATATATACACACACATAATTTTATAAACACAACAAGACTAATATTCATAAGTAAATATAATATTATTAATAACAAATAATCATGTAAACATTCATCATATATGATAAACATATACATAAAAATAAATAAGTTATAATGAATAATAAATAAATAAATAAAAATAATCATAGTATTTAAATATGTTAAATCATGTGAATATGCATCTAAAATAATGTAGAGCTTCTTGAAGTACCGAAAAAATGCAAGAATGGACAAAAACGATCTGAAAATAAGTTGAACCAGACCGAATCGAATGGGATGAACCAACCCGGTATGGGTTAACTGAAAAATAGGTTGGGTTAACTAGGCAGACATGAGTTGGACTGGCAGACTCGGACATGGGTTGGCGGCCTCGGGCATAGTCCTTTGTATGTGAATGCAGACGGCGTACGCTATCATGGGCAAACCGGTAAATAGGTAAACGGGCGGAGGGGCGAGTGGGGGGGTGGTAGCGGTGCCTATCGCTAGAGAATGCCAATGATGGCGTGGCTGGGGTTGCTGTCGATCAGGATCGACGGAGGGCGTCATGACGGAGATGTTGGTGGTGACGATTGGCAGACTCTGGCCACTGTCTGGTCGGAAAACAACAGGAAAGGGGGCCGATCATGTAGTGGTGGTCGTGGGTGGTCTCAAAATGAAGATCTTAACAATATGAGCTTTTGGGGTAGTCGGCTTTGCAGCAGGACAGTCGTCGTGGCTGGAAAATGACCTGAAAGGGTGGCGGCGACAAAAACTTATAAGAGAAAATGTTATCGGCAGTGGCGATTGCAGTGAAGCCAGTGGGTATGGACTGATTGCTGGCCACATGGTGCTCATGTTTGTACCCATCCAGTGGTAGGGGGCGAGGTGGAAACTCGTCAACGGCGAGCCAAAGTGGTGGCGGCGGTAAAGTGAAAACATCCAAAATCGAGGGACATCACTGGAAATAAATGTGTGGAGAAGAGTTGAGTGTATGGATTAGATTTTGCCACGTGGCACGATCAGAATGTTTGACAACTCATGGCCTAGTGGGGCCCACTTATGGGTATCTACAATATACATGTGGACAGAATGCTTGGATTGAGACCAACCAAAGTCGAAACTAACTTGAGTCATAAAAGTGACTCTATAGGTGGGAATCGAGGCAAGAAGGCTAAATGTACCTCAAACCCTGAACTCAATCAAGCTGGGCCCACTGAGGGCACAGTCAAATGATCCAAAATTCTTATGCTACATGTAAATGAAATACCCAAAACATTCCAAACGGATACTTAACACTACAATGGCCTAGATCTAAGCCTAAATCCTGGCTATTATAAAAATCATATGTATACCTCGTATATATACTGATAACTCATGATCTACTGTATCATAATTGAAACTATCATATGCATATAGGGCATACTCAGCCACTTTAACATGCTCATACGTCCACC
>JAURVB010004304.1:0-19891 GCA_033002965.1 Piper betle
TGTCTAACTTAAGTCAACATCTTCACTAGTTTTCTATATCAGGATGAGCACCTGTGAGTCTTTTAAGGTGATTAGCCTTTGAAGCACGACAACCAATTTGAAAATTTATTCTTAGGCCACATAAATAAACAGTCATTTAGAATTATTAATCCTAGTTAAAGATTTATGAATACATCACATTATTATGTTTACCCAAATATAATATTAGATATAAGACTAATTTGATGATCATACAGTCTATTCAACTTGAATAAAGTCCTCCAAATCTTTTTCATTGACCTGTGGGCTTAGCCGATATCCAATCAAAGTTTATTGACCTGTGGGCCTTTAGCCCATGTCCAATCAAGTTTAGTCCACTATATGTAATAGAAAGTCATGTACTCTAAATTATCTTTATATAACACCCCGAGATCAATAAAACAACTAATGTACGAAAAAATTAAAGATTGGAGAATATTTATAGCTACTTGACTCCATGTTGATTTGTTGAATTGCTACAATTGTGAAATAGTTACTTCTAAAAATATTGATTTCTTTGAATTTGACGTCAATTATCATTCTCATACTTTTTTAAGAAATTATGATATTTTTATAGTCTTAAATTATGTAAGAACAAGTTGTTCCAAGATGGAGTAGATTCATATATAGATCAATTTAAAAACATTAAAATAGTACTAAACATTGAAATATTAAGGAGTAATATTATTTTTATAATATGATTATATATTGACCGATTTAAATTTGGTCGTGAATGCTTTTGAACACGTATGAATAGATCTGGTTCAACATTTTTAACAAAACCAATTCAATAGCCAATTCTGTCTTTCACAACATTGATCATACCTCGAATACGATTCAAACTCACACCATATTTTAAAACCCAAGGTTCGAACTCAATTCTGCATGCTAATGAATTCAATTCATATTTTGGAGTTGACTTAGAGTCATGTATACTATATTTTTAATCTAACAAATAAAAAGTTGTATAAACTTAGTACATACTAATCTGATAGACACTTAAAATTGACAAACATACAATCTTCATTACTTCTTACTTTAGGGTATTAATTTACCAAAATTTAAAACAGTATATATATTTTAATAATTTTCTACTTGACTTAAAAAATCAATCATAAAATCTTTCAATAAGTAGTTATCATGAAGTTTAACTATCCACTCAAACAATTTTGAGAGTTAAACAATTTTCACAATAACGACTCACATACAAAGGATCATTGTGCATCGGTTATAAGATCCACGGGTTCACTGTGTAGTGACTAGTTCAATACCTCGTGGGAACGTGGTGGATAAGATTGGTGTCTTTGATAGGCGAGTAGGATTGACTTTTAAATAAAAGGTTCATTGTACGAATTAATAAAATCATTAATAAATGATGAGGTACTAGAAGATAAGATAGCTCAAATCTCGATTAGGCGAGATCATATTTGGATTGAGAGCCCCTGTTATTACTACCCAATATTAATGTCATTACTATATTCTTTTATGCCAACTAAATATATATCCTTAGAAACTTGTTATACTTATCCTTCAAAAATTTACCTTGCGAAGCACTCTCTTCAAGAGCAGAATGGCATGGACCTTGCTTAGAGATGGTTGCAACAATAATAGGAAGCTATTATTCCATTTTGTTAGAGAGAAGACAGAGAGATGAGAGTATGGAAGAAAATCATTGGTATGAATAAAGTGAGTAGAACGAAAGGGCGTTACGGGGCATTGCGAGATCCATGAATTCGAGGTGAATAATGAGAATAAATTGTAAGGATGAATTCGAGGTGAATAATGAGAATAAATTGTAATGGGGGAAAACTAGGAAGTGTGGCTATATAAGGGGGAGAGACTGATTGTAAAGGACATGACTTTTGATGAATTAAATCTTTGTTTTCTTCTTATCTTTGTTCTTTGTTCTTCTTCCTATTTTCTAGGGAGATCTTCCTGGGAGCAGGGTTTAACCACTGTCCCATCCTCCATCATCTCAACCATTTCTCCAAACTCCCTTCAGATTCCAGGCCAATCGTCTCCTCCATGGCACCAGCCAAGCAGGGGAACAAGCAAGGAACTAAGGGGAAAGAGGTCATCGTCGACATTGGTGAGGAAAGTCCTACCAATTTGGCATCAGAGCAAGGCGAGGGAGGTACGAATCCATCACCAAACTCGATTGAATTATCTCACATTAAACAGATTCAGGATTACTTGATTACTGCTGTTGCTGAAATTTCTATAAAACTCGACATGTTAATGCAATCGAGAGTTGAGGTTAGGGGGAATCTGGATAATCGTGAGGGAATTGGGACATCTCATATGAGAGTTCCTGTTGGGTTGGATATTGATGATCAATGGCAGGATAGTCGAAGAAACACCCAAAGGGACGAGCAGGTGAGGATGTCGGGAGGAAGGATTCCACACGCTAGACTTGGAGAGGAATTTCCAACCATGTCTTCAGGGGGAAAGTTTCAGCAAGAAAAGCACAGATCAAGGGTGGAACTTGTTCGTCATAATGTCCAGGAGGGGTTTCATCAAATTGTGCAAATTGAGGACTGCTTGAAGGGATCCAAACTAAGCTTTCCTAAATTTGATGGGGCAAAGGATCCCATCTCATGGTTTAGTCGAGCAGAGAAATTTTTCAGGTTGCACAATATCCATGAAGCATTGCAAGTCGAACTAGCAAGCTTCCACTTGGAGGACGACGCCCAGATTTGGTTTGATATGCTGCAACAACATCAGGAAATGGTTTCTTGGCAGCAGCTGAAAGAGGCCATGAACTTGCAGTTTGGACCCTCGGATTATGAGGATTTTTACGGCGATCTCACTCGATTATCTCAGGATTCTTCAGTCCAAGAATACACTGCTCGATTCAATAGATTAGCGTCAAGAGCTGGACATATGACCGAAAAACAGAAGATTAGCAGTTACACTTGTGGTCTCAAGTCCTAGCTGCGAATGGAGGTGAAAGCAAGAAAACCGGAGACTTTATTAGATGCACAAGGACTCGCAAGACATTTAGAGCATCATGTGAGTCAGAGATTGCATACATATGGAAGACAGACGAGAGGAAATTTTCAATCCACAGCTGTTTCCTCTCAAAGGGAACACAGTTCAGAAAGCAACAAAGGTGAAGTAGCCATGGGCGCAGACTTGCAATCTAAAAAATAACTCCAGGCAGGAAATTCAGTGTCGAACAGTTGCAAGAACGGAAAGCAGCAGGACTATGCTTCAAATGTGATGAGAAATTTTTCCCTGGACACAAATGCCAGCAGCTATTCAACATTGAAGTCGTAGGGGAAGATGATCTTTCAGAACAAGATGATAGTGAGCAGGAAGGGGATTCAAAGACTCAGGCAAGCTCAGTTAATGCATTAACTGGTGCCTCCACAGCTAATACTATGAGGTTATTGGGAAACGTGAGAGGACACCAAGTAACAGTGCTAATTGATTCGGGAAGCTCACACAACTTTTTAAATATCAGTTTGATCCAGAAATTAAAGCTGCCGGTGCAAACAACCAAGGGCATAAAAGTTCAGCTTGCTACTGGCAAGAGAATAAAATGTGGAGCACAGTGTGTGGGCATTGAGTTAGATCTTCCTGGGTATACAACGGTATCGGATTTCTTCATCCTTCCGCTGGAGGAATTTGATGTTCTTCTTGGCACCCAATGGTTGAAGACATTGGGACCCATACTATGGAATTTTGAATTCCTTACCATGTCGTTCACTGAAAAAGGCAAAACAATAGAGCTGCATGGCCAGCCTATACCCCTTAGTCCGTTGGGTGATAAGAAGAAACCATCACATTCATTATCAACTCGAAATCATGGGTTGTTAATGACTTTACAGGTGGTCCACTCCATCCCGCACTTCCCTTCTATTCCTCGACTGGCGACTACTTTATGTTCAACCTTGGGGACAAGGTTCTTGTAAAGGGGAGGGTAATGGTATGAATAAAGTGAGTAGAACGAAAGGGCGTTACGGGGCATTGCGAGATCCATGAATTCGAGGTGAATAATGAGAATAAATTGTAAGGATGAATTTGAGGTGAATAATGAGAATAAATTGTAATGGGGGAAAACTAGGAAGTGTGGCTATATAAGGGGGAGAGACTGATTGTAAAGGACATGACTTTTGATGAATTAAATCTTTGTTTTCTTCTTATCTTTGTTCTTTGTTCTTCTTCCTATTTTCTAGGGAGATCTTCCTGGGAGCAGGGTTTAACCACTGTCCCATCCTCCATCATCTCAACCATTTCTCCAAACTCCCTTCAGATTCCAGGCCAATCGTCTCCTCCATGGCACCAGCCAAGCAGGGGAACAAGCAAGGAACTAAGGGGAAAGAGGTCATCGTCGACCTTGGTGAGGAAAATCCTACCAATCATTCCTTCTCATTTGGGGCTTACAAGAGGCTTATTACAAGGGGGATCATAAAAAAATTTTCCATGATATATATATGATATATATGTTGCAGAAAAATTTCTCCTACGAAAAAGTGTGGCGCGTTCGTTATCACCCTTGGATGGGACATTTGATCCATAGCTATCAATGGCCATGCTTTTGTGAAAAAATTTCTTATGTTACCCTTGTCTTCGTTTACCTCAGAAAAGAACTTGGATGCCTTTGGTAATGGAGCCTTCTCTCCTGGGAGAAATTCTTCAGAGATAAGAGGGCCAAAATGATTTCCTCATCAGGCCAAGGCGGATGGCCGGGGTCGTTTAGAACCGACTTTGTGCATATGGTTGGCAACGAGTCCAGGTGAATGAAAAACAATTACGACCAGCATCCGTATCAGGTTTACGGCAAGTTGACAAATGAAGAGAGGCCAGCTTGCTGAGGTCAGCCTGAAAAGACAAACACTTTTTGCTGGTGGTGGTTGTAATCACCAAAGTAGAGTGAGGATGAACTGTCTAATAATTGGTAAATTGGTATTGTTGGGGTTGAGAATGGAGACAAGCTGTAGAGCTAGTGGTTTACAACAATTGTTACAAAGGGAAATGTGTTGGGTGTGCCAGGGGCCTTTTTTTAATTTAAAAATTAGATTAAATAATAAAATTTTCTTATTAGTATATATACAAGTCACCCGTCACCTTTATACATGATATGGGATAAGCCCAACAGAATGAACTTGCCCACCGTGGAACCATGGAAGAATTCTTCAAAACGGTAATGACAACTTAATCCATTGTTCTGTACGGTTTATCTTCTGGATAGAAAACGACTGTACTACAAACCTTCTTTTTGATGAGTTGTTTTGGCAGGGCATAGGTGACCCAGAACTGTCGTTTGTCTTTGCTAAACTAGAAGGGGCATGATAGGGAAGATGGTTTTAGAGGGGACGACGGCCATGGTGGTGCATTCCACCATCTCTGTGCAGTCCGCGGAAGTCACGACGGTGCAGTCCATCTCCATAGATGAAACAAATTTTGACTGCTCGTGGCCGATGTGGCCCTAAGCCCTGTTTCACCTTCGTCATCTTTTCTTGATAGGCAAATAATATTGGAAAAAAAATACAAATGATATCTTCCATGCAAGCCGTTGGATGTCTTAGGACATCCAACGATTGCCATTCACTTTGTGGAGGGCATCGCATCTATGGAGAAATTTTTTATATGTTGCATATAGCCCATAATTACGTCAATACATCAGCAAAAAATAGCTATTGATTTTAACTTCAAAGAAAAATGGCTTCTATCTATATATATAACTCGGGAACAAATTGATTTTAATTAGAGGACTTGAAAACTTGTACTTGCAGTGCCATAAGAACTTTTAGAGTCATTATATTTTTTTAGTAAAACATTTAAATGAACTTCTCTGGAATATAAATTAAAGAGGTATATGTATGTATATAAGGCTTGGGAACTCTTCTACACTTTGTTTCTCTTCTAGTACACGTGCTCTCATTTGCATAACATTGAACCAACTTCTAGCAATGTAAATATGAAACATGTTCGAACAACTCTTTATCATAATTTAAAAAGAAATCAATATTCTTGTGCTGTAGCACAGGTAACTCACTTGTGCTTAATTTTTTTACAGCCATTGGATTTCTATCCAATGGTAAAACGCATCTCGCCCAAAATGCCGGTGCTCTGCTTCTCCCGCGACAGTGTGCCATGGATCGGTGAATCTCCTGCCAAGCATCTGATTGTCTCACAATAATCGCGTTGGCGGGATAAAGGTGGGAGCGGAGTATAGCACTGTTGGAAAGAAGGCAGGAGTGGAGTATAGCACCAACGGAAAGAAGGCGGGAGGCGTCGGCTCAATCTGTTCATCCCTGGACATTGTGTAGCACACCGGGCCTGATGAAGGCGGGAGGCGTCAGCATGGGAGTCTGGTGAGGCGCGGTCGCGGAGTCCATTGTTGGCATCGTCTCGATTGACGCCGCCGATGCCGACTGAGTTGGAAGTTGGCTGCTCTATTTTCCACAATTCCTCTGTTTCTCTGTTTCTGCTCTGGCGTGCTCTTGCTGGCGGAGTCTGGCTCCAGTTTCTCCAACGACGATCACTTGGTATCGGCTGGATTGAGAGGAGGTGATATTTTTGCTGTTGGTTTGTGGTATGAATTTAGCATGTAATTAGATATTTTGAATTTAGTGGGCTGGCGGGAAAGTAGGGAATGGGCTGAAACAGAGGATAAAAGAGATGAACCGAACTGTAATTGGCATTGGATGAATTGAAATCTTGATTTTTGTTGTTCTTCTTTGATCTTCTCCCTACTTTCTAGGGTGATCAACAAGGGAGCAAGGACCTATCCTCTGCTTCCGTCCTCCACCATCCCAATCGATCCTCTCCATTCCAATTAGTTTCCAGGCAGGACGTCCTCTCCATGGCACCAGCGAAATAGGGGAACAAGCAAGGAAACAGAGGGAAGGAGATCGTCGTCGAACTGGGGGAGGAAACGCACACCAACTTGGTACCAGATCCAGGCGAGGGAGGTATGAATCCATCACCAAACTCGGATGAATTATCTCAAATTAGACAGGTCCAGAATCATTTGATTACTGCTGTTGCTGAAATTTTTGCTAAACTCGAATTTTTGTTGCCATCATGGGCTGAGGTTGTTGGAAATAGGGGGAATTTGGATAATCGTGAGGGAATTGGGACATCTAACATTAGGGCTCCTGTTTGTGGGGTAGAACTTGATGATCAGTGGCAGGCTAGTAGAAGGAACATCCAACGAGAAGAGCAGGTGAGAATTTCGGGAGGAAGGACAACCAGGTCTTCAGGGGGAAGATACCAGCAAGATCTTCCCTGATTTGGCATGGAACCTGTTCGTCATAATGGCCAGGAGGGTTTCATCCAATTGTGCAAATTGAGGATTGTTTGAAGGGATCCAAACTAAGTTTCCCTAAATTCTATGGGGCAAAGGATCCCATCTCATGGTTCAGTCGAGCAGAGAAATTCTTCAAGTTGCACAATGTCAATGAAGCATTATAAGTTGAACTAGCAAGTTTCCACTTGGAGGACAACGCCCAAATATGGTTTGATATGCTTCAACAACATCAGGATATGACTTCTTGGCAGCAGCTAAAAGAGGCCATGAACTTGCAATTTGGACCATCGGATTATGAAGATTTTTATGGTGATCTCACTCGATTATCTCAGGATTCTTCAGTCCAAGAATACACTGCTCGATTCAATAGATTGGCATCACGAGCTGGGCACATGACAGAACAGCAACGAATTAGCAATTTTACATGCGGTCTTAGTTCCCAACTGAGAATCGAGGTAAAAGCTAGGAAACCGGTAACATTGCTGGACGCCCAAGGATTGGCAAGGCATTTAGAGTGTCATGTGATTCAAAGATCACCAGCACACACCAAATCCATGGAGTAAGAACTATCAATACAATGTGGGATCAGCTAGCAAAATAAACAGTTATGGGTTAAGCAGGAAGGACACTAATGGGGTGGTCGACTTACCATCTAAAGAGACTACCAATAGCAGGAGATTTAGTGTCCAGCAGCTTCAAGAAAGGAAAGAAGCAGGACTTCGTTGCAGATGTGATGATAAGTTCTTTCCAGGACACAAATGCAAACAACTGTTTGTCATTGAGGTGATTCGAGAGGAGGAGTTGTCGGAACAAGAGGACACTGATCATGAGGGAGATTCAGATATACCAGCAATTTCATTGAATGCATTGGCATGGACATTAACTACCAATACCATGAGATTGTTAGGAAGAGTAAGGGGACATCAAGTGACAGTGCTGATCGACTCGGGGAGTTTACATAACATTGTGAATGAGAATTTGGTCCAGAAACTGAAATTAACGGTGGAGACAAGTAAAGGGATGAAGGTTCAGATTGCTAATGGGGAGAAATTGAATTGTGGGGGCAGATGTGTTGGCATTGAGTTAGAGCTTGGGGTGCAAGATAGTGATTGAGTTCTTTGCACTTTGCGGACGAGATCGATATCGTTCTTGGCGTTCAGTGGCTAAAGACGTTGGGGTCTATACTTTGGAATTTTGAGTCACTTACCATGTCTTTTACATAAAAAGGGCAAACCATAGAGTTGCAGGGTCAGCTTGTGCCTCCGAATCAGCTGTGTGGTAAGAAGCAACTATCCCGTTCATTCAAGAAAAGGAAACAGGGTTTGTTAATGAACTTGCAAGTGGTGGACAACAGTAGCTCGCAGCAGTTCCAATCAGCCCTCTCAAGGTTACAAGCTGACCAGCTGGACAAATTACTACAATCATTTGCAGCAGTATTTGCAATACCAAAGGGTCTACCACCAAGACGAAGTCAAGATCATCATGTAAAGCTGATAGACGGAACACCCCCGGTTGTCGTCAAACCTTACAGATATCCCTACTACCAAAAGAATGAGATAGAAAAACAAGTGAAAGACTTACTTGAAGCAGGGATAATTCAGCCTACCTCAAGTCCGTACTCGGCTCCGGTACTCTTGGTCAAAAAGAAAGATGGCAGTTGGAGAATGTGTGTGGACTATAGAGCTCTCAACAAGGTGACTATTAAGGATAAATTTCCCATTCCCAACATTGATGAGCTTTTGGATGAGCTACATGGAACAACATATTTTTCCAAAATGGATTTGAGATCGGGATATCATCAAATACGAATGGATGGAGCTGATGTTGAGAAGACAGCTTTTCGCACTCATCATGGACATTTTGAATTCAAAGTCATGCCTTTTGGTTTATCGAATGCACCATCTACCTTCCAAGCTTTAATGAATGAGGTATTTGCCCCTTATCTTAGAAAATTTATATTAGTTTTCTTTGATGATATACTCATTTATAGCAAAAGCTGGGAAGAGCATCTTCACCATATTGAGTTGAGTTTGAAAGCATTATTATCACATGAACTTTATGCACGGAAGGATAAGTGTTCTTTTGCTGTGTCTCAAATTCAATACTTGGGTCATGTCATTTCGGGTGATGGAGTTAGTGTGGACAAGGATAAGATTTCAGCAATCGAGATGTGGCCACCACCAAAGTCGATCAAAAGTATAAGGGGTTTCTTGGGATTAGCAGGGTATTATAGGAAGTTTATCAAGGGTTTTGCGGTCCTTGCAGCTCTCACAATTGCACCTGTCCTTACTTTGAAGGATTCTTACCATTGGGATCAATTGGCGGAGAACTCATTCATCAGTTTGAAGCAAGCTCTCACAATTGCACCTGTCCTTACTTTGCCTAATTTTACTCTTCCATTTGTGATTGAGTGTGATACAAGTGGAGGAGGATTAGGAGCTGTCTTAATGCAACATAATCATCCCGTGGCATTTTTTAGTATGGTTTTAAATGGTAGAAATCTGCTGCTCTCTACCTATGAAAAGGAGATGTTAGCCTTGGTACTGGCTGTTCAAAAATGGCGTCACTACCTATTGGGAAGGACTTTCATTGTTTGAACTGATCACTCCAGCTTAAAACATCTATGGGATCAGAAAATCCACACAACCGCTCAACAAAAGTGGCTCGTGAAGTTGCTCGGATATGACTTTGTGATTGAGTACAAACCTGGCAAAGAAAACAAAGTTGCTGATTCCTTATCAAGACAGTTCGAAGGGCAGGAAGCCGACACAGCTAGTTCCGAATCACTGACTTTACTTGCAGCCAGTCTAACAGCATGGTCGACCCCTGTTCCTAGATGGTTGGAAGAGGTAAAAAAGCTTATGCTACCCATCAGCAGATTTCAATCCTTAAGCAGCAATTTGCAGCCAGCAAACTGTCATCCAATTGGGTGTTTACAAGATGGTATTTTTCGGTATAAAAACAGGATTTACTTGAATTCTCAAATGGATCTCATTCCGACCATATTAAAGGAATTTCATAATGGCACTCATGATGGCATTCAGAAAACGTTGAAGAGATTGACAACAGTTTTCTATTGGTCTCGGATGTATAAAGATGTGGTGAGCTATTTGCACAATTGTGAGATTTGCCAAAAATTCAAAAGCTCTTCTCTAACACCAGCTGGTCTGCTCCAACCTTTACCTATACCTCAGCAAATTTGGACCTCTATCAGCATGGACTTCATTAGTGGGTTGCCGAGAAGCAATGAAAAAGATGGCATATTCGTGGTCGTGGATCGACTCTCCAAATACAGCCATTTCCTTCCTATTAAGCATCCTTTCACAGCTCAATCAATTGCAAAATTGTTCTTTGATGAAATTTTCAAATTACATGGGATGCCAACTTCTATCGTATGTGACCGAGATCCAACATTCACTAGCTATTTTTGGAAGGAGTTGTTCAGCTTACAAGGTGTAGTTTTCAACTACAGTTCAGCTTACCATCCTCAAACTGATGGCCAAACGGAAGCAATTAACAGGGTTCTTGAGCAATATCTGAGGTGTTTTTCAGCAGATCGACCTCACACTTGGACCAAATGGTTGCCTTGGACAGAATTCTATTACAACACCAGCTTCCAGACCGCTATACGAATGAGTCCATTCGAGGCAGTGTATAATATGGCCCCTCCAACATTGCTGTCATACACTCCCAGGACAGCAAAAACAAATGAAGTTGATAGCCTTCTTCGTAGCAGAGATCAATTGTTACGTGAGTTGAGAGACAATCTAGCAGCAGCTCAGTTGAGAATGAAGCACCGCCATGAATTGAGAAGAAGAGACGTTGAATTTGAGATAGGCCAGCAAGTGTATTTGAAGCTTCAGCCTCGCAAACAACATACATTGCGCACTCAGAAATCCAACAAACTTGCTGCCAAGTTTTACGGTCCATTTCCTATCATCCAACGAATTGGATCGGTTGCTTACAAGCTGCAATTGCCTGCTGAATCCAAAATCCATGATGTTTTCCATGTCTCCCAATTGAAGGCTTCGGTGGTACCTGATGTGCACATTCAAAAATTTTTACCAGCTGTAATGCTTGACTAACCTGCTGTCATTCTATTCACAAATCCAGATTGTAATGTGTTAGCAACCTTGAGGGCAAGGTTGTTTTAAAGGGGAGGTAAATGGTATGAATTTAGCATGTAATTAGATATTTTGAATTTAGTGGGCTGGTGGGAAAGTAGGGAATGGGCTGAAACAGAGGATAAAAGAGATGAACCGAACTGTAATTGGCATTGGATGAATTGAAATCTTGATTTTTGTTGTTCTTCTTTGATCTTCTCCCTACTTTCTAGGGTGATCAACAAGGGAGCAAGGACCTCTCCTCTGCTCCCGTCCTCCACCATCCCAATCGATCATCT
Organism: Piper betle; assembly: GCA_033002965.1. Classification (NCBI taxonomy): domain Eukaryota; kingdom Viridiplantae; phylum Streptophyta; class Magnoliopsida; order Piperales; family Piperaceae; genus Piper; species Piper betle. Next base: position 11,682 of record JAURVB010004304.1, read on the forward strand.
CCATTCCAATTAGTTTCCAGGCAGGACGTCCTCTCCATGGCACCAGCGAAACAGGGGAACAAGCAAGGAAACAGAGGGAAGGAGATCGTCGTCGAACTGGGGGAGGAAATGCACACCAGTTTGTTGATACTTAGATTGGGTTTTGTTGCATCTGGTGATGGTTGATGGTTTGGTTGATCTGCTGTAGGTGATTTGTCTGGTATGTTTTTTTTTATGCCCATCTTTTCTTGTTTGAGTTATGTTTGATCATGAATTCTGTATTGTTGAATTTCCAAGGTACGAAAGATGATTACTTTTTCAGTGGAGGAATGCTGAGATACTCATGGATTGAGAAATTCAACATCATCTTTCTAAGATGTTGGTATTTAATAGGACTAATAGATGAATCCTCATCTGTTTTTATACTCTAGTCGGTCGACTGGATACTGCTGTCGTTCACTGATGGATGAAACCATGATGTTTCGTCTGCATATTTGGCATTTTGTTATGCTGTTTCTCCAAGCACAAATTTTGGCGTTGTTCTTTTGAAGTTCTAGAGGTACCACGCTTTCTTAAAAAAAGGAATTGGGAATTTCCTTTACATAATATATTTATAGCATTGAGTTGTGGTGTAATGGTTGGAACCCAATTATATTCGATCATTGAACCGTAAATTAATCCTATAAATCAACAAAGAAAAACAAATTAAATTGATGTAAAGTCAATTAAATTGGTGGCTTAGTTTTTTTCTGCTGTTGGTTAAATATATAATCATTGAATGGTAAATTTTAATTGAGGGTTTTCATCAATATTTGATAGGCGGTGCTAAATCATGTACAAGATGGCACAAGCAGATTGATATGGCAACATCGGCGGCTTTGAAGGAGAGCAAGCCATTGTGAAATAGTCAGATGCCAGCAAGGGAATCCAATACTAAAAAATAATTGGTTTGGTCTTGTTCTTCAAGTTGCTCTAGATTTTCTTATTTTGTATATATGATGGAAGAAAATGACAGCATTAGATATACTAACAAGAAAAATTTTGGTAGTTCCATGGAAGATAAGGAAGACCAGATACATGATTTGTGGTTGACTCAACATGAAATGCAGACTACAGAAGAAGATTGTGGGGAAATTGAAGAATTTGACAATATTATTGAAGATTTTGATGAAATAGAACATGAAGGTGAAGCCGTATAAATATCTGAATTGCTTGAAAATATGAACCCTTGTTTGGGCATGGAATTCTCTTCAAAAAAAGTTGCATATGATTTTTATAACCAGTATTCAAGAAGACAAGGGTTTAACATTCGAAAGGGTGGGTTTTATCGTTTGAGAAAGACAAACTGTATCATATCTCGAAAATTTGTTTGTTCAAAAGAAGGTAAAAAGATATGAATGACAAGAGGCAGATGGGAAGAGAAGTTAAAAGGTGTAGAGAGACTCAAGAAGATTGCCAAGCTTATATGAGAATACATCTAAGCAAGTGTAGAGTGTGGAAAGTAGAAGATTTTTGGACATTCATAGTCATAGCACCTCAACTCCAACCAAAGTTGGAAAGCTTCAGTCTCATAGTCAACTATCTGAATCCTGCAAGAATATGATTAATTCACTGCATCAAACAGGAATGAGTGAAGAAAAACATGATGTTGCCTACCAAACTTGTGGAGAAATGAATGCTAAATGTAGTTGCAAGAAACTTGAAAGTGAAGGAATTTTGTGTATGCACATTTTGAAAATTATTTATAAGAAACAACTCTGCAAAATTCTAAATCAATATGTAAAAATGTTCATAGCATTTGTAACAATGATCCCATGTAATAGGATTTTTGGGCTTATATAAGGTATGGTTGTAGATGCTGGGAAACATTGTCTTTGTATTTTTATGCATTTTATAGAATGTAATCTTTTGTAATGTTATTTTGTCTATTTATATAATTATAACATCTTAATTTTTCATTTAATTTTGACTACGTAGGATCTTGATGGATTTAAACCACTATCCCTCAAGAATTTCTTAAGTACTCTGCCAATTTTGAGCTAAAGATCCACAACAGTTTAACTCATTAAACTAAAGATCCCCGTCATTGTTGTTTTTACCGAGCTTCTTTGCTAGGGCCTTGAGAAAATCTATAGTGAATACTCAACCAAAAGAAGGTCCATCCCCTATGCTCACACTGCTGGCTACACAATCACTGATTTCTCCTTTATAAGCAAAGAGTCACCAATAGTGTTGTAGTCGTTAAATACGGTACCACCAAAGATGTGAGCATCAGCAAATTCGACAATCTAGCCACAAAAGGTTGTGCACATCACATAATTCAAGGGGAGGATAGAAAGATGTTTTGTGCAGCTTCAAGTGAACAGTATGATGTTTATAAGGAAAAACCCAGATGCCAGTTCCAATGTGAAGTCTGATATACACAGCAAATCTTGATTAATGTTAAGGCCTTTAAATATGACGGAGTCACGTCTGCCAGCCTACTGGTTGCCATGTGAGGAGGAAATTATACCTACAAGTGACTTTTTAAATGATATATGGTTATGCCCTTGACATTCATTTTGGTCAGGATACTTTTTGAGGTGGCCCCTGCAACGTAGAGATATATTTCTTCCATGAGAAGAAATTTGTTGGCCGAGATACTTCCTATTTAACTATACTACAAGGGCACTTAAAAGTACACATATACTCACTGTTAGCGCCACCAATGCTTTCGACTACTTTAACAAAGCAGTCATGGAGCACCAGATCCATCCCCCACCGACCCTGATCGCCGGACCAGATCCGCCATCACATGCATGTAGCGGAGCACCTCCTTCTTCTCCGCGCACTCCTGGTTCTTGGCCGGATCTCGTTGAGGATTGCACGGAACTCGTCGTCGTTGCCAGGGGACACGAGGCCAAGGAGGGTGTCGGCGGTGGAGTCCGAGTAGGCAGTGCTAGCGGCGGTAGTGCCGGCGATGAGTAGTCGGAGATCAAGAGGGGTATTCGAGCATAGGTAACATTGTTGTGCTGCAGCACAGATTCCCCTTCCTTATTTAAAAAACCATGAGGAATTATATATGTTTCTATACTTCAAAATTATTTCTTAGGACCTCTTTAATTATTACAATGTGATATAAAAATTAAGCTTGACTTTTAACATGCACATCACTTATTTATTTATTTATTTTTAATGTTTTTGAAATAGGGCTGAGTGTATATAATATATATTGCATTATTAAACAAAATAAAAAATGCCCTGCCATACGCGACTTATATTACAAATGAATTTTAATTTTAATCTTGCAAATAGACTTTTATTTAATAATAAGATAGACTATAATAATCAAATATATTAGATATAGATTATGATTAACTCTAACTTTGAAGATAAATTCTAATTGCATGAGAAGATATACTATAATAATTTAATATATATATATATATATATATATATATATATTATTTTTGTTGTACTTTGATTGGACAAACCTACAACTTTCAACTAAAGGCCATTGTTGAGTTCCTCTGTTATTAATAAAAGTAGAGAGGAAAATAGAGGATGTAATATTTTGGAGGTAAAAGGCACGTAATCTTCTGCAGTTGTGTGATCAATTTTGGAGATGTAGTTGATCTCCAGCCACTTTTAATTTTGTGTGTTTACTCAATTTCTATGCATGCTCCTTTGTCAGTTAAATTGCATGCATTTGTTTTCTTAACACACACTGTATGAAAACGAAAAAAATTTCTTTCATATCAGTGATGGATTTTATCAGTCAAATTATAATTGAGCGACCAATATGATTTTGCCACGCACAAATGATATGGGTAAAGACGTTCTAGCTGAAACAAAGTATTTGCTAGGATATTTTATTCGAAAAAACATTTATTTTCATTTATTCATACTATAACGTTGAACGCTCAGCATTATTTACTGGTGTTACATAGGAGGTCCACTGCTCATTATATAAGGTACGGGAGAAAGTGTAGGATCCCCCTCGTAAAATCCCTCATCACCGACCAATACTGTTATGAATATTGTTAGTAGATGAGTAGGGTTGTTAGTAGGGGTAAATGGGTAGGGGCATTTTGGTCATTTCACTAGGGAAGATGCCGATAAAAGTGGGCTGTAACAGAATTGTGTAACAACTTTTGTTTTGAAAATCAAATTCAGATTGATCCTTCCCTCTCCCTTTCTTGGAGCCCAAGACAAGGGCGTCCCTCTTCTTCCCCTTCTCCTTCTTCTTCTTCTTCTTCCTTGGTTGCTGAAATTGCAGCCCTTCTTCCATCCCTCTTGCTATTGTTCTTCATCCCCTCTTTTCCAGGAAGTTCACCCTCAAGATGGCACCAGCAAAGCAGAGTTCCAAGCCTTCCAAGGGCAAGGAATTGGTTGTGGAGCTTGGAGAAGAAGCTCCTACCAGATTGGTATCAGAGCAAGTCGAGGGAGGTACGTCTTCTTCACCCCATCTTGATGAATTATCCCAGATTAGGAAGGTTCAAGATCAATTGATTGCTGCCATTACCAATATGTCATCAAAATTTGATTTATTACTGCAATCAAGAAGTGATGGTTTGGGAAATAGAGAAGGGATTGGGACAATTCAGGGAGGGTTCCTGCAATGGGTATGGAGAGGGATGATCCATTGCTGGAATCCCATGTTGGACGCCCTCAAGAGGGGCTGGAATCTCATGCTGGACGTCCCCAAGGGGTGTTGTTGTCATCAGCTGAGAGGGGGCGTCACCATGAGGGGCTGTTGCAGGGTATGGTTGATCATCATCCAATTTCAGCAGGTATGGGGCGTCCTTGTGAAGATGGGTTGCTTGGAAGGCGACCTTGTGAGGATAGAATGCAGGGTAGGCAATCTTGTGATGAATTGTTGCAGGGTAGGCTACTTGGGGATGATGGATTGCAAGGTTTGAACCACCAAGAACAGCTGGAAGAGGCGCTGTTGCAAGGAGGAAGGAAGCAATTTGGTTTGGGCAGGAGAGGAAGAGCACCTGTTCGACAAAATTTCCAGGAAGGTGCTGCCCAAAATTGCAGGGATATTGCTGCCTATGATGACCCATATGAAGATTTCTTGAAAGGCTCCAAGATTAGCTTCCCAAAATTTGATGGAACCAAGGACCCAATTTCATGGTTCAGCAGGGCAGAAAAATTCTTCAAGCTGCACCACGTCCAAGAGAGATTGCAAGTTGAGTTGGCTAGTTTTCATTTGGAGGATGATGCACAAATCTGGTATGATATGCTGCAAGAACATCATGGAGTTCCAAGCTGGCCTGAATTGAAGGAAGCCATGAATCTTCAGTTCGGTCCCTCGGAGTATGAGGATTTTTATGGCGACCTTACTCGGTTAAAACAGGACACAACAGTTCAAGAGTACACCGTTCAATTTAACCGATTGGCCACTAGAGCTGGAAGCATGACTGAAAAGCAGAGGATCAGCAGCTATACTTGTGGTCTCAAGCCCCAATTGAGGATGGAGGTGAAAGCTAGGAAGCCGGACACCTTATTGGACGCTCAAGGGTTGGCTAGACATTTGGAGACCCATGTAAATCAGAAATCAGCAACAATTGGGAGAGCATTGAACAGGGGATATCAATATGCAGCTGGAACGTCTAGCAAGGGAGGAAGTTTTGGGTCGGTCAAGGCTGATGTTGGGGTAGCAGCAGAGCAGCAGCAACTCAAGGAGAATCCTCATGGACGGAAATTCAGCATCAAGCAATTGCAAGAGAGAAAGGAGGCTGGATTGTGTTTCAGGTGTGACGAGAAATTTGTACCCGGACACAAGTGTAAAAGGTTATTTGTCATTGAAGTGGAAAGGGAGGAGGAAATGTCGGAGGATGATGATAGTGACCCGGAAGATGACTCCCTTACTCCAGCCATCTCCTTGAATGCTTTGACGGGAATCATTACCTCAAACACCATGAGGGTTATCGGAAGAGTGGGTGGACACCAAGTGACAATTCTGATTGATTCGGGTAGCTCCCACAATTTTGTGAATGCAAAGCTGGTTCAGAAATTGAAGTTGCCAAAGGAAACCAGCAATGGACCCAAAGTTCAGATTGCCAATGGCGACCGAATGAGTTGTGGGGGAAGGTGTTCAGCTATCAAGATCGAATTTCCAGGATATGCTACAACTTCGGAATTTTTCATACTTCAGCTCGAAGAGATTGACATCGTTTTGGGTATCCAATGGTTGAAGACGTTGGGGCCAATCTTATGGGACTTTGAATCCCTCACGATGTCCTTCAAAGATAAAGATAAAACAGTGGAGTTAAGAGGGCAGATCACTCCTCCGGATCAGTTGTGTGATAAGAAGCGTATTTCACAATCTTTCAAACAAAGAAAACAGGGGTTATTGATGAATTTGCAAGTGGTGAACAGCAGGGGTTTGGGTCTACCGGAAACCACTTTAACAGCTCAACAACAAGATGGAATGGATCAGCTGTTGCTAAGGTTTGACAAAGTGTTTGCTGTACCCAAGGGGCTGCCACCTACACGCCCTCATGACCACCATGTGAACCTCAAGGAGGGAACGATGCCGGTAGCCGTGAGACCGTATCGGTATCCTTACTTCCAGAAAAATGAAATTGAGAGACAAGTGAAGCAATTACTGGAGGATGGAGTAATTCAGCCTACATCAAGTCCCTATTCAGCTCCGGTGTTGCTAGTCAAGAAGAAAGATGGAAGTTGGAGGATGTGTGTTGATTATAGAGCTCTCAACAAGGCAACGATAAAGGATAAATTTCCCATTCCCAACATTGATGAACTCTTGGATGAATTACATGGTACTACCTATTTTTCTAAGCTGGATTTGAGGTCAGGTTATCACCAAATAAGAATGCATGGAGAGGATGTCCACAAAACAGCTTTCCGGACACATCATGGGCATTATGAGTTCAAGGTTATGCCGTTTGGATTATCCAATGCTCCTTCCACCTTCCAAGCTTTGATGAATGAGGTATTTGCTCCATATCTCAGAAAATTTATATTAGTTTTCTTTGATGATATTCTTATATACAGCAAGTGTTGGGATGAACATCTATACCATCTTGAGTTGACGCTAGCTGAATTGCTTAGACATGAGTTGTATGCTAAGAAGGAAAAATGCTCTTTTGGGTTGCGTCAAATTCAGTATTTGGGACATGTTATTTCATCCGAAGGTGTTGGCGTGGACAAGGAAAAAATAGAGGCTATTGTGAATTGGCCGACGCCGAGATCAGTTAAGAGTATAAGAGCTTTTTGGGATTAGCTGGGTATTATAGAAAGTTTATCAAGGGCTTTGGTACTCTAGCAGCTCCATTGTCGGATTTACTGAAAAAGGATGCTTATCATTGGGACCTTCTAGCGGAACAAGCCTTCCATGACCTGAAACAAGCTCTCACAAAGGCTCCGGTGCTGGTGTTACCAAACTTTGATATACCCTTTGTGATTGAGTGTGACGCGAGTGGGATGGGAATAGGGGCTGTTTTGATGCAACAAAACCAGCCCATTGCATTTTTCAGTAAGAAATTGAATGGGAGAAATTTATTGCTGTCAACTTATGAAAGGGAGATGATGGCTTTAGTGTTGGCTGTCCAAAAGTGGCGTCACTACTTGTTGGGTCGATCATTTGTGGTCCGGACAGATCATTCCAGCCTCAAGTTTTTATGGGATCAGCAGATTCATACCATGGCACAACAGAAATGGTTGGTGAAGCTGTTAGGATACGACTTTGTCATCGAATACAAACCCGGGAAGGAAAATAGAGTTGCTGATGCTTTGTCAAGACAGCAGGAAGGCGACTTGCTGGAAACCGTCGGTAATGTGTCCAAGCAAACAGGTACGCCCTCTTGTGCAGCACTCTCAGTGGCTTTGCCAAGTTGGTTAGAGGTGATAAAACAGGCCTATACTACCAATGAGCATTTGTTGAAGTTGAAACAGCAATGTGCTGACAATAAGCTGTCCTCAAGGTGGGAAGTGAGGGACGACATCTTATTTTACAAACACCGGATTTACTTGACTTCCCAAATGGATGTTATACCCATCATTCTGAAAGAGTTTCATGATGGTACTCATGAGGGGATTCAAAAGACCTTGAAGCGACTTAGAGCGGTTTTCTTTTGGTCTCGGATGCACAAGGACGTGATGAGCTATTTGCAGAATTGTGACATTTGTCAAAAGTTCAAGAGCTCCACGTTAGCACCAGCTGGATTATTACAACCACTTCCTATACCCCAACAAATATGGACTTCCATTAGCATGGACTT
>JAURVB010004307.1:0-10742 GCA_033002965.1 Piper betle
AGTTTGACCATGGTTCGAGTCGGTTCAGTTTTCAGAACATGTGTGCGGGGCCGAGGCCCACCGTGTGTACGTGCTATGAGGGCTCATGCATACCCATGTATCGATGATAGCGTCAGATACGCATGAGCAGACTGAGTTATCAGTAGATATGAGAGTATACAGTTGATGATTTTATTTTTTTCATATTGTGACTGTAGAATAAGTTTAGGCCGAATAATGCATTAGGACGTGTTAGATGGTATTCAGGTGGGTTATTAGTTATACGGCATGTCATTTGGATGTTGCGTTGTTTTGTTTGATTTTATGGGATTTTCCCCAATTTTCCTGGGATTCATTCCGAGTTATTATTATTCTTGACTCGAGCCGGTGTCGAGTCATGTTTTATTTACAAGTTTGCCACTCCTATATTTCTCATCTTCCTTCCACAAACCCCGACGTCTTCACTCGCCCTAAACCCTAGCTGCCGCCCGTGAGACTTTTGCCACCACTGTTGACGCCACCTCGTCGCCAATCGACGCCGCCCAGCCCGACTGTGTCAATGCCTTGCTGGCTCGACCACGCCCGCCACCGTCCAGCTGTCGCTACGTTGGAAATTGCCCACAATTTCACGGCCATTCCCGACTTGATTCTGCCGCCGTCTACGCCGGACCACCACCACCACCGTGACGTCGAAGCTCTCCACTCGACTTCCCCCACCTTTCCCCCTTACCTAGCACTGCCAATGAGGCCGGCCGTGGGTCTGATCGAAGCGACTGACCGCCCTGACCGAACTCAACGCCACCGTCGGGGGCAATCGCCGTCGCAGTTTCCCTTGTCATCACCACCATTAGGTCAAACTCGCCAAAACAGTGCTGAACTCTTACCTTTGATTTATTAGATATATAGGCATGCATCGTATATTTATGGGCGTTAGTAAATAGTTATGTTCATGTAGGTTCGTTGCAAGAGCTTGTTATCTAGGCACAAGACTGCGCTTGGAGCATCTAACAAGTCTGTTAGGACACACTTCTCAGGTTTTATCGCTCTACTCTTTCGATGATTTGATTTATTGATCGTAGGACATGTCAGGTGGATGATTTATTGAACCCCACCTTACACGGGTCATCTGGTTGAACGTTTTCAGAATTAATAAACCTCGACGATGAGATCCCTCGAGCTTCTTTTCAAAAATAAGATCCACCTCAAGTTGCCTTCGGGACTATTATAATAAATCCCGACCCAGCCCTAGAAATAGTTTTATCGAGTTTTCAGTGAGATAAGAGAAGATAAATCTACGAGCACGTACCATGAGCGGATGCCGTGCCAAGTCAAGCGGGCTCTGGATTCGTGAGAGGCTCGTTCCATTCCCAAGGGATCCTGACAACTCCGCGTTTGAGCCCCTCACACCCAGAGAACGTAGAGGTTTACGGGTACTGTTAAGTACAACACATGTTCAAACTTGTAACGACCCGCCATTTTTCACGATATTGTGGGCCTAGCTGGCCAGGTGTTACTCACAATTAAGTAAATATGACTAACATTTTTTATTTAACAAAAACATATATAAAGATCCCACAGTCTTGGACCGTTTCCCAGCAGCCACACTTATTTCTCAATTAAATAAAAAAAGGAGTCCTCATATTTATTTTGCTCCATACTCTGGATGTCAATCTCCTAATCTCGTATTTGCATACCTGCGGAGGCAATTCCGCGTTAGTGATTACAACACTAAGTAGTATAATAGATAAAACAAGACAAGTACATTCCACTATTTCCTTATGTTTATTTTAATATGCGGTGGAGCGATTCCGCTATACTCCAAAACAATGCGGAGGAGGTATCCGCTGTGATCCGCACACCCCGGCCGTAGCCTTTTTTGTGGGGAGGCTACCACTACCGTCTCCAGTGCCAGTGCCTCGCACACCCCGGCCGTAGCCTTTTTGTGGGGTAGCTATCACTGCACTCGGGTGATTGCTATGCCCCGTTTGTGGGGAAGCTCTCACTACCAATTCTAGTGCCAGTGCCTCACACACCCCGGCCGTAGCCTTTTATGGGGCGGCTATCACTGCACTCCAGTGCCAGTGCCTCACACACCCCGGCCGTAGCCTTTTTATGGGGCGGCTATCACTGCACTCCAGTGCGATGGAGGAATCGCTGTGCCTCACTCACCCCGGCCGTAGCCTTTTTATGGGGTGGCTATCACTACTCCAAAACAATGTCGATGCATTACAAAATTCACGTACATAACACGACCCAGTGTCAGACTGAGTCAATTCATTGACCCCGGTTGCACTCGGTGCATGGTAGTCGAATCTGGGCTCAGGCCGACCTAGGCTACCAACAAGGAAAATATGATGTTCTATCTATTATACGTACCTGATTTGTGATTACGTCTGACTGTGACCCGTGAACCCTAATACAGTAATGGGGAGGTCGCCTGGGACGGAGATGAGGGATGAAATACTCCCTCCTCCTGCATATATATACACTTCAACCATTCCCTCCATTAAATTCTCATACCCCATCATCCATTGGTATTTCCTAGGTTCAACGACCCCTTCATTAAATTCTCACACCCCATCATCCATTGGTATTTCCTAAGTTCAACGACCCCTTCATTAAATTCTCACACCCCATCATCCATTGGTATTTCCTAGGTTCAACGACCCCTTCTCCTTTTATAAAGAATAAATGACGGCTAGGGTTTGTGGAAGCACCCTTTCACCATAATTCCTTTAACCGCGTAATTGGGTAATTAACACGGTTCACTTAACCTTTTCACTCAACCTCTTAAATGGTATGGTTCACTTTACTAGTTTAAACGGTTAAATGGTATGGTTTACTTAACCGGGTAAAAATACTTAACCGGTTAACTAATACTTTCCACTTGACCGGGTAATTAATAATTAACCGGGTAGCGGGTAAATAATTTAAACAAATTCATGGATACCAACGTTCGATCCCACCGCGTCGAATATATATATATATTTTCCGGGTCTTTACCAGACTTGTGGCTCAAAGGGTACTAAAGGCGCATGCCTGAGGAATACTCGGCCTATTGCTCAAGGCCAGGACTAATATGGATGTTTGGAGAGGGCTTAGGATAAAAGTTTTGCACGAAGTACTAAAAAGAAGTGTCGAGAGCGGCATAGTACCAAATAGATCAGGATGCTGTTGAGTTAGCTGCTCAATGGATCCTCTGTAGTTGCCCTTATGAGAGTTCTTGAGGAAGATATATGATTGTTTGCTTTCCAAGAGAGTTTGCTCTCATGTTCCAGTTTGATATTAGTTATTTCCAGACCAGTGACACCTGTTGCTGACTTTTTCTTACTATATATGTAGGTGAGGAAGATGACGGATTATGCCTGCTTTCACGAAGGACTAGCATTTGCATTGCACACACATACTTGGCACCGCGTTGACTTTTGCGTAAGATGTGATGTAATTGGCTATTGATGTGCATTTACATATTGGTGTATATATGCATGTGTTTGTGAGGCTTGTATGCCTTGTTTTAGAAATGCTTGGAAATGTTTTGTGAAAAGCTCTAATGATGTGGAGGAATTCCATACATCTATACCAGTTCGCTTGCCAAGGCTCATGCCGTGCATTCTCACAACGCTTGGCCTTGACGTTGGGTTGTCGTGCAGGGAGAAGAGAAGAGTTCCCGTTAGTGCTGCTGGCCAGACGGAGTTCACCTTGCAGTCCCATCGGAGCTGCTGACCAGGAGTCACGTCTTGATGCAGAACAGGAGTTCAACACGTATAGTTGCTGAAAAGCACGAGCTTTATGCTTCCAATTGGATTGGCAGGGAAGGGAAGCAGTTAGTGCAGTCGTGATCTGGTTTTGAGTTGAAGAAGAAGATGTCACAGCGTCTGGTTTTGGTGCAGGATGGTGTCGCCTTGGATGTTGTTGTAAAACATGGACGTTATGCTTCATCCTTGGCCGTTTTTACTCCGTTATTGATGCTTTGTTGGGATGTTTATATGGTTGTTCAATTGGGTTGCTGGGGAAGGTTGCAAAAGGTTGGAAGAAGGGCGTGATCTATTTTTGGGTGCAAAGATGGAGTATGGAGATGAAGGGACGTTGGGGAAGGAGAAGATGACAGTTTTGTAAATATGGGTTGCCTCGATACTGACTCGAGTTAAAAAGTCATATAACTCATAATAAATCTTTAAAAATAATTATTCTAATGGGTTATTGGTAAAGCTACTAAACTAATTAATTATTGTACGAAATCGCCACGAGTAATAAAAATACGGTAATGATAAACGGTCGATAATTAATCGGCGTAATACAAGCGATTAAATTAAATCGGAGGAATATAAGTAATTAATAAAATAAAGATTTTACCTTTACCATATTAAATATAATATTAGTAAAAGAGAGTGATTATTTTAATAACGAGTTAGTAAGGTACAAAATGGGATAATAAATTATAATCGGGTAAAAATAGCAAGCGTTGAACCTAAATAACCTAATGAAAATAAATAAAGTTCGAACCTTTATCGAGTTATATAATTTAAGATAACTAACAATATCTTTGAATTAGGATAATACAAATTATTTTAAATAATTTAATCGAACAACTTAATTAATCAAATTGTTATGAATAATGATAGCGATTAAAAATTATAACCGAAGGAAAATATTCTTATAATAGTAATCAAATATTTGTTTATAAGTTGATAATTATTTTATCCTTTGTTAAGTGTGAATCATAATTTAGATAATTAATTTAAAATGTATAGAAGGATTTAAATAATTATGTCACATGAATAATTTAATAATTAATATTGTTGAAATTTAATAGTGATATATATATATATATATATATATATATATTAGTCATTTAGTTGCACGAACTTTTACTCGAATAAAATTATACTTATATATATATTTTATGTCCTCGTTCAGATTAGGATCGTTGGTCATAGCTGCGAGCTTACTTATAAACTATCCAGGCCCGTATAATCATTTGCAATGTTGTATTTTCCCTAGTTGGCAGCCTTGGTTGGCTGAGGCTAGATTTGACCACTATGCACCAAGTCCAACCGGGGTCAAAAATTGACTCGGTCCGACACGAGGCCGTACTTTTAAAACTACTATTTGGGAGTCTTGGTCGACTTAATTATCTAATCACCATGCGCTGGAACGCAACCAGGGTTGACTCAATTTGGCAGGGCGGCGCCCCTGAAAGATTGAATACCTGACCCAGGTCGAAAGGGGTGACAAGGTGCAGTGGCGCAAGTAGGCTCATTATGCACTTGTGATACTGAGAGGGTGAGTCAATGGCAAATATCGGTAACTACGGGCCATGAGCCACGTAGCGTGTGTGCATATGCATGGGATGGTAGCTGGATGGGGAGGCCACCCCTCCCAGCATATAACGAGCTCGACATAGGCTCATAATCACTAAAAGTCTCAGTGAAATGATAATTGAGATTATTTTGACTTGTTTCATTTAATTATGCGGCTTAGTGGTTTCATCACTAACGCAGAATTGCCTCCGCAGGTGAACAGCTTTGGACTAAAGATTAAGAGTGTGGTTGGTGGTTCTTTTACCAACCTAGGTATGGTGAATCGATAATAATTGGACTTCCTTTTAAATATCTTGTTTTATAATTTTGGCTATGGGAAACGGTCCGAGACTATGGGATGGTCATTTCATATATTGTCATATGCTATCAGAACATGATTTCTTTTTATGAGTTATAAACTGTTAGACTTATCCGTTGTATTATGAATCATATTCTAGAATGTTATTGTTACATCAATTATATTTTAGGTAACACCGGTCCGGTTCGGCCGGGTCGTTACAATCCGATTTAAATTAATAACTTATAGTAACGACTCGCCCAAACTAGACCGGGTGTTACTTAAAAATATAGGTAATGTAAATGTAACATTCTAGAATATGAATAGAAAAACAGCAAATAAGTCTTGCAACATATAATATGAATCATAACAATAAATCATGTTCTCTAAAATATAAAATAATTATCCCACAATCTCGGACCGTTTCCCATAGCCACATTGATAACACAAGAGAATAATAAGCAATTCCAATTTTTATTATCGATTCACCATACCTAGGTTGGTAAAAGTACCACCAACCACACTTCTATAATTTAGTCTAATGCTGCTTACCTACGGAGGCAATTTAGCGTTAGTGATAAAACCACTAAGCTACAATTCCTTCTTCAATTCCCCAGCAACCCAATTGAACAACCATATAAACATCCCAAGAAGACATCAACAACAACATAAAAACAGGCAAAGATGAAGCCTAACATCCACGTTTTACAGCAGCTATCCAAGGCGACGTCCTGCATCAAAACCAGGCCTGATATCTTCCTCCAAGGCGACGTCCTGCACCAACCTTGTTCTTTACAGCAACTATCCATGTCAAACTCCGTTCTGCACCAAGGCGAGCGACTCCTGGCCAGCTGCTCCGCCGGGATTGCAAGGTGCACTCCGTCCAGCCAGCAGCACCGCCGGGAACACTTCCCTTCTCCCTGCACGACAACCCAACGTCAAGGCCAAGCGCTGTGAGCATGCACAGCGTGAGTCTTTGGCCAGCAAACTGGCTTGGACGTCTGGAATCGCCCACAACGTCGCACACTACAACTCCGCCCATAACCACTGAAATTCCGCCACCCATCGGAACCCAGGGACAAGACGACACCACCCTTCGACCCAGCAGCAAGAGAGGTCGTCGGGGGTGTGAAGGACTGCCTTGAAATCTTTGTTTACAGTCGACTATCATTGCCCAACTTCAGACCCGTCGGCCATGGCGAAATTCCATTTTCCAGTTTAGTTTTAGTTGTTATTGTTGATTTCAGACTTTAATTCTCGTGTTTATCAAGTTTATTATCAATTAAAAAGACATATGAATGCAAGAAAATGAAGAAGAGGGAGATAGGAAGGATACCCAAGCAAGGAAGAAACACTGGCAAGGAAGAGGAGAACTAGGCGGCTAAGGTGAGGATGAAGCCCCTACACCCGTATGTGAAAAATGACGTCCTCTTTCAAAATTTATAAAAATGAAAATAACAGCTACGGTGTGTGAAAACACACGTATTTCACTTAACCGGGTACATAATAAAATGGGTAAATAATAAAATATAATACTTAACCGGGTAGAATTAATCGGGTATTTGATATAACACGATCGGACCTTCCCAAACCGCGTTCGCGTCCTTTTGTTTTTTTTTCATGATCTTTACAATCTTCCCAACTTGGAAATATTTCGTCCCCAAAATATCATAACAGGCAATAGAACAATTATGATTAACTTTATTTATTTCTTCGGGATCAGTTAATGCCACTACAAATATAAAACTCCTATGCCACAAATAGGCTAAGGTATTTCCTTGCCATTTCTTGTTCAGTCTCCCTTGTAGCTTCTTCTAACCCTTGATTTTTCCACAATACTTTTACCAAAGGAATTTCCTTGTTCCCGAGTGTCTTTATTTCTCTTGCTAGGATGCGGATCTGCTTTTCCTCATAGGTTAAATTTGATTGTAGCTCTCTAAGTCTTCAAAATTTGTGATGATATGATCCTCATCCCGTACATACTTCTTTAGCATTGACACATGGAAAACATTGTGTACTCCAGCTAGGCTTAGTGGCAATGCTAATCTATATGCATAATTCCCAACTCGATCCAGGATTGGAAACGGTCCTATGAATCTTGGCTTCAACTTCCCTGATATTTTAAATCTGATCACCCCCTTCATAGGAGATGTCTTTAGGTACACAAACTCCCTAACTTGGAACTCTAGGTCCTTCCTTCGAGTATCAGCATAACTCTTTTGTCGATCCTGAGGTGCCATAAGTCTTTGCTGAATCAGTTTCACCTTTTTAGTTGCTTCCCTCACCATCTTTGGCCCGACTATAACTGCTTTGGCAAACTCCAGCCAGCACGATGGAGATCAACAGGGCCTACCATATAAGGCTTTAAATGGTGCCATCCCTATACTGGCTTGGTAAGAGTTATTGTAGGTGAATTTAGCCAAGGCTAAGTGTTTCTCCCAGTCACCTCCCCAGTCAAGAATGCAAGCTCTTAACAAATCTTTCAAAGTTTGAATAGTCCTCTAACTCTGACCATCAGTTTGGGGATGATATGCTGTACTCAACTTAATTTTAGTTCCCATGGCTTTTTGGAAAGCTTCCCAGAAATGTGAGGTGAATAGGGGTCGCGGTCAAAGACTATCTCCTTTGGAATACCATGCAATTTGACAATATTGTCAACATATAATCCTGCCAGGTATTCCGCCGTTGTCATTGATTTTGTGGGGATGAAGTGAGCTACCTTAGTTAGTCGGTCCACAACTACCCATATGGAGTCATTCTTCTTTTGAGTTCTTGGGAGCTTTGAAATAAAATCGCATGTGACACACTCCCATTTCCACGTTGGTATTTCTAAAGGTTGCAATAGTCCTCCAGGTAGTTGATGTTGGGCTTTGATCTATTGGCAAGTCTGACACTTAGAGACAAAATTCACAACATCCCTCTTCATCTCAATCCACCATTAGGTTCGCTTTAAATCCTGATACATTTTAGTAACTCCAGGGTGTGTTGAGAACTTTGAGTGATGGGCCTCCTCCAAGATATTCTTCCTCAATGCATTATCCTTGGGTACACACAACCTTCCTCTAAATCTGATCACACTGTTTGAATCGGCTACAATATCAGCAATCTTGTCCAATATTTTATTCAGCTCCTCGACACCCATTTGTGCTAGCTTAACAAGATCAACTAAATCATTGAAAACAACCAAATTTGCCAGTAAGCTTGTTAGTTGCTCCTCCGGGTTGATAGTACCACTTCTGCTGACATGGCCTAAAGTCTAGCTACCTGCTGACTTTTGTCCACTTTGCCCTTCCGACTCAACGCGTCGGCTACCACATTTGCTTTCCCTGGATGGTATATGATTTGGATGTCGTAGTCCTTCAAATATTCTCTCCACCGCCTCTGTCGAAGGTTAATGTCATTCTGGGAGAAGATATACTTCAAACTCTGGTGGTCAGTGAAGACTTCGAACTGGGCTCCATACAAGTAGTGTTTCCAAATCTTCTGGGCAAAAACCACTGCTGCCAGTTCCAAGTCATGGGTTGTGTAATTTTGCTCATGAATCTTCAATTGATGAGAGGCATAGGCCACCACCTTACCTTCTTGCATAAGGACGCATCCTAAACCCAACCGAGACGCATCACTGAAGACTACGAATCCTTCATTACCATTTGGCAAGGTCAAGACTGGTGCAGTCGTTAAACTCTTCTTTAGAGACTGGAAACTATCCTCACACTTACTACTCCATTCACACGTGACCCCCTTCCTTGTGAGCTTCGTCATTGGCAATGCTACTAAGGACAAATCTTTAATGAATTTCCTATACTAACCCGCTAAACCAATGAAGCTTTTGATATCAGTGACTGACTTAGGTTGTGGCCAATCAATGACTGCTTTCACTTTTGATGGAACCACTGCAATTCCAGCCTTTGAGACAATATGACCAAGGAAATTTACCTCCCTCATCTTGAAGTCACACTTGGAGAGCTTGGCGAACAGTTGATGTTCTCTCAGAACCTGAAGAGTAATAGACAGGTGCTTGACATGCTCTTCTTCAATATTTGAACAGACCAAAATGTCGTCCACAAATATTGTAACGTCCCAGCCAAACATGACCGGGTGTTACTTAAAAATATAATTGATGTATCGGTAATATTCCATAACATGAACTGAAATACAGGAGTCTCGCAACATATAATATGAATCATAACAATAATTCATGTTCTCTAAAACTTAAAATAATCGTCCCATAGTCTCGGACCATTTCCCATAGCCACATTTATAACACAAGAGAATAATAAGGAAGTCTAACTTTATTATCGATTCACCATACCTGGGTTGGTAAAAGAACCACCAACCACACTTCAATTATTTAGTCCCAAAGCTGCTCACCTGCGGAGGCAATTCCGCGTTAGTGATAAAACCACTAAGCCGAATAATTAAATGAAACAAGTCAATAAAATCCCTATTATCATTTCACTCGTTATTATTATTATTATTACACAAGCAAAGAGTAATTATCCCTCAGGTCATTCTGAGA
Organism: Piper betle; assembly: GCA_033002965.1. Classification (NCBI taxonomy): domain Eukaryota; kingdom Viridiplantae; phylum Streptophyta; class Magnoliopsida; order Piperales; family Piperaceae; genus Piper; species Piper betle. The sequence continues at coordinate 10,097 of JAURVB010004307.1, forward strand.
TTAGTAATTTGTCTCTCAAGTCATTCCGAGATTAGTAAGAGTTGACTCCCAGCTCATTCTGAGATTAGGTGGTCTCCCAATTCATCTTGAGATTGGTCATGGTCTCCCAGTTCATTCTGAGATTTGAAGATTGTCTCCCAGCTCATTCTAAGATTAGGTGGTGTAACGACCCGGCCCAAAGTGCAACGTAATGGGCCTAAGTCATTTCTTTAAAATGGTTAACCTAAGTTAAAGATCTATAGTCCATTCTGACTTATAAACAGGATCTTCTCCCAGTAGGTATTAGATGTGGGACTAAGTTGAAGGATCTCACAATCCACCCACCTTAGGAAATTTCTTCCCCGAAATGCCTATACTTGGCCCGTTGCTAGCCCCAGCCCACAACCTTTCTGGTCCCGTGACCGGCAACATAGCCAATGTCCCTAGTCCAGCCCGTTGCTAGCCCTAGCCCACGACCTTTCTGGCCCGTGACCGGTAGCCTAGCCATTGTCCCTAGCCCATCCCACCATCTAACACAGAACCGGGTTGCTCTGATACCACCTGTAACGACCCGACCCAAAGTGCAACGTAATGGGCCTAAGTCATTTCTTTAAAATGGTTAACCCAAGTTAAAGATCTATAGTCCATTCCGACTTATAAACATGAT
>JAURVB010004309.1:0-19577 GCA_033002965.1 Piper betle
TACCCACCGTGTGTAATGTATAATGATGGTGTGTTAATGCTGTGTGAATGATAATTAGGATGTTTTTGTCTTGATAAATTGCTTCTTATGAGACGAACGAATAAATGTGAATGAGTAGTGAGTTTGGAGTTCAGGCTCGGCTCAGCTGAAACAAAAGAGATAATGACTGAATGCCACGGTAGATTGTTATGTTTTATCGTATTTTGATAGAATATTTATATACCCTTGTTGTGGACAGGTTGGCCCTTATTGCACTTGTAGGGGAGATTCTGTCCATTTTTTCATAAAAATTAATGAATTTTTATTTAAATTTCATGCTTGTTGCATGGTTTTGTTTTGCTTACACATCATAGCATGCATGTAGGACTACGTTAGAACCCACGCATCCCATCCATGCATTTCATGTTTGCACTTCCATCTTAAGACACTGAGGGTAGATCTGGGTCAGCTTAATCAAATCCAGTAGATTAGCGAATGGTTCGGTCGCCGGTGACATTTCCAGGTCAGTTCACGGGTGAGCTGAAATGAGGTGTTACATTATTAGATAGAGATCTTCCGGTTCTCACGAATGCAAAAGCCAATTTGTACATTATACATTTTGGTTTTCTAACTTACAATCTTTGTTAGAAAAAAAAGTTTCTTCGCAATGAGCAAATTGAGAAAAAAAGAAGAAAAACACCAAATCTAAAATATGTACAATGGTTGTTTTATGTCAAATAACAGATCAAATTGGAGCATACTGCATGTTAGACAAAATTTTACAAATACCATTGGGAAAGGCACTTGCTTGCCCAATCTTTTTCACTTTAAAAGAACTCCATTTATCTTCCTTTATTCTAACAAATTTATGCAACTATTAAATTAATTTGTTGCGTAGAGGCATTCTTTTAAAATGTTTTTTTGTGAAAGGTAATCCGGGCAACATCTCATGTGAACACAAATATCTACCATTCCACCACTAGGGATGATTTCGAATATCCGATATCTTTGAATTCGATAAAAATCTAACTCATTTACAATTCGATTTTAAGCAGTGGGTTCGGGTTTGGATTTTTTAGATATCAATTATTTTTGAAAATCCATATTTGATCCGATTAGTTGATGCTTTATAAAATTATATTTTAAAATATTTAAAATAATTATTTTTATTATTTTTTCCAAATTTATATCAAAATCTATATTATCTATATTATTTTAGTCAATCAGGTTAGGTATGGACCATATACGGACATGGCAAATGAAATGAACGTAATCTTATACGAACATGGTAAATGAAATGAACATAATCTTCACACCCATGTTATACATTTGAATTTAGATCGGATATGAATATAGCTACATCTAACCATATCCGACCCAAACTCATCCATATCCACTACAAACCGTTGAGAATGAAATGTGTAATTTCACACAACCATCTTTCTCGATCTTTGGCCTTGATGTTTTAACCAAAACATCAACTTGAACTTTTCCAATGCCAATTCAGTTATTGTGACACTATATAGCGTTGAAGTAGGTCAATAATTAGAATAAGTCAGATAAAAAAAGAATTTGAATTGGAAAGTCTAGTGAAATAGACTCATGGGTTTCTAAGAGTAAAAACGGTTTTGAAACTATAATTGTCAGTTGCTGCACACACATTTACACTTACAAAAGTTTTGTATAAGCTCTAAGAACTATCAGCTTATACAAAAAAAATCAGTTAACAATGAATTTCAAATTCCAAAGAATTATCCATCCCAAAAATATATATATATTTGAAAGATCAAATAAAATAAGCTAAGACAGCTTAGGTTGTGAACCTCACCTTGTGTAATTAAATCTTTTATATTTTTTTTCGGCGATAAATAATAGATAAACATAAAGGATTTTTTTGGGATCAAACGTTCAGTGTGACATCTATCGAAGGAGGTGCTTTTTAAAATTGTGCTTTCAAAACAAATGTAATGCTAGGTGTGCAAATTCGAACTTTTATAGTTTTTATTTGCTAACTTGTGTATATTGGTTTTAGAAGAACCAGTAATATAATTTAAAAGCTCGAGACTGCAAAGTCCACATGGAATTGGCTCAAAGTCTACTCGAAGTCATGGTAGTCTTGCACATATTTTTTATAATAAATTATATAATGGATCAACATTTCATTAAGTTTACCTATATATGACTATTAAATATTTATTTATATGATAATAAATTATTTATAAAAGTATATATTGATACGAACTTATAGACAAAGTCTCGTTGATGAATACTTTTTTTGAAAAGAAATTTGAATGATTAGCTTTTTATTAAATAAAAAAGTAACACTCTATTTAGATATAAAATATCAATCAAGAACAACGAAATTATTTTAATTACCGATAGATTGCACGGGATAAATTTAAATTTTATAATAATATTTATTAATATTATACAAAATTGGACTATACAAAATAACTATTTCTAAATGCAATACTGAATATATATTGAATTTAAATAAAAAATCCATTCTTCGATGGAGTGGGATTGTAAAACCTGGGCATTTCGCCCGATGGTTTTAATTTTGATTTTGTCGTGGCCCAGATCTAATTACTTGCCCGACCCTCTTGCCATGTATTTATGTATGGTATGTAAGTAGGTGTGAATTTACCTAACCTTAGCTTCTTCGGCATTGTTGCCCCTGTCAGACGCAATGTGCTCGACTTTTTAAGTCTGGTTCGGTCGAGTTAAGTCTAGTTAGACCTTATGATTGAGTCCCTTGCGTGTCTAGTCATTTTTCGTGTGTTGTGGTCATATTTGTTTTGCGTGTTTCTAGTGGAAAAACCTAAAATAAACCAAACGAGAACTTAATGCAAAAGGCGTAATGCCAGCACCCTCACACCTAGAGAAAGTTTGAATTTGACGTTCAAGTTCAGACCACGGACACCAAGATGTTGTCAAAGCCCCCTTACGCCCGTGACTTACCTTATTTTGGGAATTTTTTTCCATGTTGTATTTATTTATTTATTTCATAAACTACTAAATCATTTCCCCTTTTTATTTTTCAAATTCAAATCCCAACACACCTCTTTAGGTGTGGCACCCATGCCTATAACACCACAAAGCCAACCACCTTCTTTGTTTTTTAATATAAAACCCTCCCCCATCCTCACCATTTCACTCCTTCCTCCACTCATCCCCAACATCCTCCCAGCCTTTTCATCCTTCTTTGCACTTCCTCTCAACCTTGTGGAGAATTCTTAGGCATTTTGCTTCAATGGTTGAAATACTTGGAGTGGGAAAACTACAAGTGACCTCCCCTTGGCTCGTTTGTGGTATATTTCTTTCTATTTTTAGTTCTGGCTCGGAAGTTCTCTTGCTCTTTGCCTATTGAGGTGGTTGTTTGTATTTTTATAGTATTTTATAGTATTTTTAACATGTATACATGTCCACTAAAAATCATTTAGAGGTGGTTTCATGTCATTTTAGTTTCTAGATTAATAGTTATGATTTTTGCATCATCAATGTGTCTAGATCTGCACTAGTTTGGCATAAAATTCATAGTTCACGTTGTATATGTCTGATTTGTATAATCTTAGTTTGTTTGTTTTCACACGACATAGATCTACAAGTTATATAATGAAAATAATGACTAATTTGACATGAATGATCATGAAAAGGTCCGAAATTGGACAAAAGGTGGCAGCTTTCAAGGTTCCAGTGACATATTTGTACCTTTACCAAATTTTTACACCTTGTTGTGGTTTTCATGATGTACATGATATTCATGACTCCAAAATGTACATTGAAACCCATTGCTAGGCAAAAGACTAGCAAGTCTATATGATGCATAGTCTTGGTGTGTGCTCACATCAACAATAACAATACTCAAACAATCAACAACACCAAACAAATCAATAAACAAACACTCGGCACACAAATTGAGACATGATGAGCAATAAACAAATAACTAAATGAAGCAAGTCAAATAAATAAAAGAAAAATAAATAAATAAAAATATTAAATATATGAGTAAACATTGCAACAATAATAAATGACAACTAAACGTGCATGAAATGAATAGGTAGTAGCTAACAAATAATAATTAAATAAGCATTTAATTAATAATTAATTAAATAAGCTCACATATCATAATTAAAGAATGATAAATAAATAATACATTAGTAATAAATAACAATTAGATTATATATAATACTGTGTAATTGTGCAACTAAACACGAGTAAATATCAACACATATATGAGCAAGTAAATAAACAAACAAACAAACAAATAAATAAATAAATAATAATTCGATAAATAAATAAATACTTAATAGAAATTAATCATGAATAATAACAACATAATTATCAAATAAATGAAAACACATCTAAACACAAGTAAATGATAAAATGTGAACGAGTAAATAATTAAATAATTAATTAATTAAATCTTGATAAACATAAATAATTATGTAATGACCCGCCATTTTTCACAACATTGTAGGCCTAGCTGGCCAGGTGTTACTCACAATTAAGCAAATATGTCTAACATTTTTATTTAACAAAACATATAAAGATCTCACAGTCTTAGACCGTTTCCCAGTAGCCACACTTATTTCTCAAATAAATAATAAAAGGAGTCCTCATATTTATTTTGCTCCATGCTCCGGTTGTCAATCACCTAATTTCGTATCTGCACACTTGCGGAGGCAATTCCGCGTTAGTGATTACAACACTAAGTAGTATAATAGATAAAACAAATCAAGTACATTCCAATATTTCCTTATGTTTATTTTAATATGCGGTGGAGCGATTCCGCTATACTCCAAAACAATGCGGAGGAGGTATTCACGGTGATCCGCACACCCTGGCGTAGCCCTTTTGTGGGGAGGCTACCACTATTGTCTCCAGTGCCAGTGCCTCGCACACCCTGGGCGTAGCCTTTTTGTGGGGAAGCTATCACTGCACTCAGGTGATTGCTACGCCCTGTTTGTGGGGAAGCTCTCACTACCAATTCTAGTGCCAGTGCCTCGCACACCCCAGCCGTAGCCTTATTATGGGGAGGCTATCACTGCACTCAGGTGATTGCTACGCCCCGTTTGTGGGGAAGCTCTCACTACCAATTATAGTGCCAGTGCCTCGCACACCCCGGCCGTAGCCTTTTTATGGGGAGGCTATCACTGCACTCCAGTACGATGGAGGATTCGATGTGCCTCGCTCACCCCGGCCATAGCCTTTTTATGGGGCGGCTATCACTACTCCAAAACAATGTCGATGCATTACACAATTTACACACATAATAAGACCCCGTGTCGGACTGAGTCAATTCTTTGACCCCGGTTGCACTCGGTGCATGGTGGTCGAATCTGGGCTCAGGCCAACCTAGGCTACCAACAAGGAAAGTATGATGTTCTACCTATTATACGTACCTGACTTGTAATTTTGTCTGACTGTGATCCGCTAACCCTAATCTGAATGAGGGCATAAAATTATACATTAGTATAATTTTATTTTGCATGAACCTACATGCAACTACATGACTGATATACTATCAATTTTAAATGATGTAATTAGTTCATGTTAACCTTCATTTCTTATTAAATTTTCAGCAATTCTAATGATAATTAATTATTAATAATTAATTATTAATTATCCCCATACAAATCCCCATTATCTAATTGATAATTTAATTATTAAAATGCCCCATACTTACCTGGTTGCCATTCTACTTTAACAATTCATGTAACGACCCCAAAGCTTGTTGCTATGGCATCTCCAACTTGGCCACCACCTGGCAACCCTCAACCAGTCCTTGGCGACCCTCTTCCGGCTACCCAATCAGCAACCCCGACCTGACCATGGTGACTCCATGTCGGTCACAAAATCAACCCATGACCCATGGCAGCGTATCCCTAGTCGGCTACATAAATAGCACCTGATCAGACCCATGGCAACTACTCTAGTCAGCCACATAAACAGCACCCGACCAATATGTCTTCTTTTCCTTCCTCCCAATTTCAGACCCCATCTTCTACCTACCCCACTGATCCTATTGAAAAAACCCCAAAGATCCAATCTTTATCAGCTGTTATCTAATGGAACTCGGACTACACCCTACATGAGGACCTTAATTTCACCATTCATGGTGGTCGACCAGTAGCCATGGTGACCATGTCCTGCCCCATCAAGGTGATGACCAGCACCACCCCAAGTGACGACCACTCTGCCCTTTCCATGGCGGATCCACGTCTGGCCAGCAACACCATCGATGGCAACACCAACCTAGTCTCCCTTCACGTTCCTGATTTACATCCCTCCCCGATGGTCTGACTCGGCCACCCAAGGTGACTCCGTCCGGCCAGCAGCACCGATGGGAGCACTCCCTACTTCCAGCACGTCAACCCAACTCACAAGGATGGAAGATGGTGTTGGTGCTGCTTCAAAAACAGCAAGACGTCCTCCTGATTTTCTTCTTCCCTTGTTGATTTCTCGTTTGATTCTTTTGTTTATCATGTTTATGATTTATGCAACATGTGTATGCATGCAATAGAAGAAAAAGAAAGGAAAAGAAATTACCCGAGCGAAGGAGGAAAACCAGCGTCTGTCCAAGGAGGAAAAAGATGTAGATGACGCCCTCCCCTTCTCCTTTTATCAAGAATACGATGACGGCTAGGGTATGTGGAAACACCCTTCCACCGTAATTCCTTTAACCGGGTAATTGGGTAATGAACATGGTTCACTTAACCATTTCACTTAACCTCTTAAATGGGTACATGGTTTAGTTCACTTAAATGGATAAGTAATGTGGTCTACTCAATCGATTCAACTAGAATCGTCCGGTTAGAAATTACTTTTCAATTAACCGGGTAATTCACACTTAACCAGCTAACGAATTTTTTTCCACGTTTGATCCCGCCACGTCGAACGTTATTTATTATTATTATTGTTATATATATAATTTTTTTTTCCGGGTCTTTACAAATTAATATTAATAATTAAATATTTCATAAGTGACAATCAATAATCATACAAGCATGCATCATGTACAACTAATAAATAAATAACACGAGATAAATCAAATAATGAATGAATAAATAAATAAATCAATAAATAAATCGCAAAAATTTGGAGGAGAAGCTAGGGCTAACGTGGCCAGTCATGATCTAGACATCTGGCAATTCTTGGGCGTAGTGCGGTCCACTTAGGGTATATAAAATATATATATAGTCAGAAAGCCTAGATCAACATCGACAAAAGTCGAATCTGACTCGAAGGATAACTAAGACTCTACAGACGGAAATTAGGCGTTGAAGTTAATTGGGTATTGAAATCCTAAACTTAATCGGGTGATGATCTGAGACTCAAATCAAACTAGGCACATAGGGTCAAACTTGTATTCTAAAATCCCTAAGATGCATGCAAAAGAGATAGTCTAAAAAAACCCAAACGGATAGTAAATGCCATGAGCAACCTAGATCGACCCCTAAGACCCTGAGCTAACACAAGCAAGAACCTGTATAACTCGAGTATACTCTAATAACTCATGGTCTACTATAACATAGCTGAAGTTATCATCTATATTTTTGCCATACCCAACATTTATAACATGCTTGTACGGCCATTTGGACTCTATACTCATATTCTGAAAGCTGAATCTACTGAAGACTGGTCCAAACTGGACAAGTAAAAGAGCGGGCAAAACCCTATCACGAACATGGAGTTTTACATTCCATATAACACATGCCACAATACGTAGTTGGCAAAGGAATGGTTAAGTTGGTGCTACAAATTCCTGAAATATGCTATGTTATAGAGTACTATCTCACATTGCAGAACTTTATGATTTAAAGGAGTACTAGAGCAATTCTTACTACCTGTACATCTCTCATGTTCGTAAAATCGTAAACCCTCATAATCATACTTAATAGGCTTGGTTAGGGACTTGTATAATAAGTTTATGGAGTTTAGCTTTTGAAAACCATTTAGGGATCTCAGCTTTGAAATTTTGATAAACTTGCAAAAATATCAACTAAATGGCTTGAAATTGAAGGGATCCGATAAAACACCGCTAATGCCGTCATTCGTTTAAAATGAGATTAAACTCGACATAAAAGGAGTCAAGCATAGGTGACGCAAATAAGTCCTATGGACCTTGATGAGTAGAGCTCCGTGTCCTAGATTGGTGAGCTTGGCTTGTGTAATCTAGAAAGAGATGAAACCCAAATCAAGGTAGGATCACATCAGCATGCAAAACAAGGTAAAGCGCCAACATATGAACGACACATAAGAACATGATTAACTTAATTATTTTGATAAATGGAGTTCTTAACCTCATTATGTAGGCTTAATTAGGATGTTGGGTTCAAGTACACTTAGTTGGAAAAGTCCAATACTTAGGGGTTTTATCGAATGGACTTAGTCGGATCAATTTTCAAATGGGCTAAAAGGTGTCCAAATGGATTAAAATTTCAACTAGTGAACCCTGAAACTTTAATGGTTTGGGAAAAAATTTACCAAGTGCTTACCCATGAGTCAACATGGTAAACAAGACCCACAAAGGTCGAGAGCTGAGGTGCTAGGAACAGTGTTCTTAGGTCGTACACCAAATTTCCTTAGTCTTGTTCATGAGATTGGAGACTGCAAATGTGCATCGGTAATTGGCTAAGGTTATCCAACACCGTGGGATTGAATCTTGTAATATTTGAAGTTCAAATTCTAAGGATTTGGGCCTAAGTCGACTCGGTGAGTGAAGGCATTGACTAGGTCATTTCTGAAGTAGGTTGGACTTATTGGGCTTAGGAAAATCATAACACAAGATATACTGAGCCAATGGCTCTCAATTTTGAGGGAGCACTTACTGGGACAAACCCTAAAGTCTGAGTTAAATTTCATGAAATTAACCACCATAAGCTAAGTTTTTTTTTATTTTGCATCTAGAGCTAGAGAACTAGGGTTTCACCCTGCATCTGTGTACACATCAAAAAACTAAATTAACTAACCAACTAAATTATTTTTAATCATTACAAAATTTTACATGTTTTCAATAGAAAATTTGTAAAACCCGTGATCCGAGTCAGGGTTTTGCGTTACCGAACCAGTCGGTTCGACCGTTGGTTCGACCGGTTGGTTCGAGTTGAGTCAGTTTCATGAACCGCGTGCTGAGTCGAGACCAGCCGTGAGTTATGAGCGATGAGAGTCAGGTGTACCTGAATATATGATGATAATGTTGAGAAGATGGTGAGAAATGACGTTATCAGAATATATGAAAGTATGCAGTATTTTTTCTTTTTATATGTTTGATCGGAGAAATAGGTTTACGCGAATAACGCGTTAGGACGCGTTGGATTATATTTGGGTGGGTTATTAGTTATAGAGCACGCCATTTGGATGTTGTTGTGTTTGTTTTATTTTATGGAATTTTTCCATATTTTTCTAGATTTTTTAGAATTTATTACGAACTAGTTATTATTTTGACTAGAGTCGGATTCGAGTCAATACTTATTTACGAAACTGCCACTAGAGCATTTCTTCATCTTTCTTCACCAAAACCCTTGCTGCCCACTTCGGTTTGTCGCTGCCACCACCGTCGACTGCCGCCCCGACCGACTCGGCCACCGAGGTATAATTTATTTTAATTTAATTTTTTTAAAGTATTGATTATTAGAATTGCATGGTAGGATTGGTGAATTGTACGTTATAATAATATATATAAATATACATTTGATTAAGGATAAAATATGAAATTTGCTTGATTGAGTGGTGTTAAAAATGGAGGCTAAGAAATAAATTAGGGTAACTAGGTAATGATCATGATCTAATGCAAATTAGCCTAAGTAGGCTTGCTAGAATTGATATAGGTTGATGTGTTGATTGATGTGTGATTGTGTTGATTGTGTGTGCATGCTATAGGATGTGTGATTCATCATGCGGGCATTAGTTTTAGCTTGATTGTGTAGGTACGGTGTAGGAGCTCGCCGCCTAGGCGCGTGGACCCGTTTGGAGCTTCTACCAGGTCCGTTTAGGACTCGTTCTCTAATTTACGCTACTCTCTTGTGTATTTGATTTATTATGTGCAGGACGAGTTAAGTGGCATTTTATCGAATCCCACTTAACTCGGGCCATTTAGCCAACAATTCTTTCGGATTAATAACCCTCGAGGATGAGATCCCTCGAGTTTGTTTTCGAACTTCAGATCCAGCTCACGTTGCCTTCGGGCCTATTGTATAAATCCCAACCTACAGACCAATATATATGTATAGTTTTCGTGTTTTTGTTAGAGACCGAATGAGGGAAATCCGACTACCGTGCTACGTGAGCGGGCACGTGTGTGTCTGTAACGACCCGCCATTTTTCATGATAATATTGTGGGCCTAACTGGCTAGGTGTTACTCAAAATTAAAGCAATTATGTCAAACATTATTAGAAATCATAACTTATAATAAAATCCCACAGTCTTGGACCGTTTCCCAGCAGCCACACTTATTCCTCAATTAAATAACAAAAAGGAGTCCTCATATTACTTTGCTCCATGCTCTAGTTGTCAATCATCTAATCTCGGATCTGCACACCTGCGGAGGCAATTCCGCGTTAGTGATTACAACACTAAGTAGTATAATAGATAAAACAAACAAGTACATTCCACCATTTTCATATATTTATTTTAATATGCGGTGGAGCGATTCCGCTATACTCCAAAACAATGCGGAGGAGGTGTCCGCTGTGATCCGCACACCCCGGCCGTAGCCTTTTTATGGGGAGGCTACCACTACCGTCTCCAGTGCCAGTGCCTCGCACACCCCGGCCGTAGCCTTTTTGTGGGGTAGCTATCACTGCACTCGGGTGATTGCTATGCCCCGTTTGTGGGGAAGCTCTCACTACCAATTCTAGTGCCAGTGCCTCGCACACCCCGGCCGTAGCCTTTTTATGGGGAGGCTATCACTGCACTCCAGTGCCAATGCCTTGCACACCCCGGCCGTAGCCTTTTTGTGGGGCGGCTATCACTGCACTCAGGTGATCGCTATGCCCCGTTTGTGGGGAAGCTCTCACTGCCAACTCTAGTGCCAGTGCCTCACACACCCCGGCCGTAGCCTTTTTATGGGGCGGCTATCACTGCACTCAGTGCCAGTGCCTCACACACCCCGGCCGTAGCCTTTTTATGGGGCGGCAATCACTGCACTCTAGTGTGATGGAGGAATCGCTGTGCCTCACTCACCCCGGCCGTAGCCTTTTTATGGGGCGGCTATCACTACTCCAAAACAATATCGATGCATCACAAGATTCACACACATAACACGACCCAGTGTCGGACTGAGTCAATTCTTTAACCCCGGTTGCACTTCGTGCATGGTGGTCGAATCTGGGCTCAGGCCGACCTAGGCTACCAACAAGGAAAATACGATGTTCTACCTATTATACGTACCTGACTTGCGGGTTCGTCCGACTGTAATCCGCTAACCCTAATATGAACGGGGCATAAAATTATACATTAGTATAATTTTACTCGCGTCGAAAATGCATGCAACTAAATATTTAATATATGCCACATTAATTAATTTATTTAATTCGATAAGGTTCAACACTTCTTTATTTAATTAATTATGCTATCGCGTAATTTCTACGCGATTATCTTTTATTGATCCATTATTTTACTTTACGAATTTATTATAAGAATAATCGTTTTATTTATCAAATATAACTTTTATATGATAAAGGTGAAGTCTCTATTAAATATTCCTCATAACCCTTCAATTTAAGTTAATTGCTTTTAATCAGCCGATTAATTAATTACCGTTTATCGTGATCGAAATTTATTAATTTCATGTAATAATTTATAAATTTATTATTTTGACCACTTAACTCATATTCCTTTAAATTAATTATTTCAATGATTTTAACACGAGTTGGTATTATTATTATGATTTTCAACTCAACCCATATCGAGTCAACCCGAAATTACAAAACTGCCATTCTTCTTCTTCTTCTTCTTCTTCTTCCCGTCACCATTCTTCTCTTCACCCAAAACCAGCACCAAGCTCTTCTCTTTCGACCAAAATCTAGATCCTATCCTTCACCCATTGTCTCCCTTTCCTAGCAACCAAATTAGCAGCAACAATCAAAGGGCGACTGCACCACCACAGCGACGAACCAGCAGCCATGGCGACCTCGACCTGCTGCTATGGCGACTCAGACGTGGCCAGCAGCACCGCCCCACGCGTCCCCTTCTTCCCGCACAACAACCCAATGCCCAGAAGAAGAGAAACACTACCCTACAGCGTGGTATATGCAACTGGTCGTGACACAAACGCCATGGTGCTGTTGCTGCAATTCAGCAGGACGTGCTACCATCCTTGGCAATTTCAGCAGGACGTGCTACCATTCTTGGCTGTAAATTCTATGAAATCTCACCTTTAATTACTACAACATGAGTAAGGACGTTGATGCAGCAACTGATTAGCAAAAGATTATGACTTGTTGCTGTAATTAATCACAAACACACAAGAATTGCTGCACGGCAGCAACTTATGTTCGTGGGTGAATTCCTGGTTCTAATCCAGTTACATCCTCCCTTTTTCTTGTTGATTTCAGGTCTTAGTTTCCATGATTATCTTGTATTATAATCTTTGATCATATGTATGCATGCAAACTAAGAAGAAGAGAGGAAGAAACTTACCAAAACAATGGGGAAGCCGGCGTTTGTCCAAGGAGCTTATGTGCATGACGCCCCCCCTCCTTCTCCTTATAAAATGAAAGAAGGCCTAGGGTTTATGAAAACACACTTCGTTGCCGGGTAAATGGGTAAGTGATACGGTTCACTTTACTAGTTTAAACGGTTAAATGGTATGGTTTACTTAACCGGGTAAAAATACTTAACCGGTTAACTAATACTTTCCACTTGACCGGGTAATTGATAATTAACCGGGTAGCAGGTAAATAATTTAAATAAATTCATGGATACCAACGTTCGATCCCACCGCATCGAATATATACATATATATATATATATATTATTTATTTATTTTTTCCGGGTCTTTACAGTAACACTCGTTACTGACGGTTTTTCTATATATATGTAGGTGAGAAATGCGAGGGATGAAAGCGGTCGGGACTGCCGAGGAGCAAGCACGGAACCACGCACACATGTACCTGCCGCGTGTAATCTATAATGACGGTGTGTTATTACTACGTGAATGAAAATTTTGATGTGTTTGTTTAGATAAATTGCTTGATATGAAATGAATGGATAAATATGAATGAGTAGGGAGCCTTGGAGTTCAGACTCGGCTCACGTAAAAACGAATGAGATAATGGTTGAATGTCAGGGTAGATTATTATGTGTTACCATATTTTTATAAAATAGTATATATTTTCTTTTGGTTTCTCCTTTATTATTTTGTCTTGTCTTTGCTTGTACATCATAGCATGCATGTAGGACTACGTTAGAACCCACGCATCCCATCCATGCATTTCATGTTTGCATCTCCATCTTGAGACACCGAGGGCAGATCCGGGTCGGCTTAACCGAACCTAGTAGATTAGCGAACGGTTCGGTCGCCGGTGACATTTCCGGGTCGGTTCACGGGTGAGCCGAAACGGGGTGTTACAATAATGGTATCAGAGCCAACCCTCGGCATATGTTCTCTAAGAGCCAACTCTTGGCATATGTTCTCTGATACCAGTAATGGTATTAGAGCTAACCCTTGGTTGATTAAGATGGTAGATGCGTTACAGGTTACATGTGTGCCGAAGCTGCTCCAAGCTGTTCCGACAGGTATTTTTCTGTCTTAATGTTTTTGATTGTAGATTTCCTTACAAATCGGTAGTGTGACAGGCGAGTAGACTAGAGCAGGAACTTCTAGCAGGATGGTGACACAGACCCGCCGGACGCAGATTAGGACCCCATTGCCTCCAGTAGCCAGATAGGACAGTCCTAGCCCTGTTCACAGTGACGCCACCTCCAGTCAACCTAGGACTGCCATGCCACCAGTAGAGGTCAGTGTGCCAGCTTCAACTAGCCGAAGTGGTGAAAGCCATCATCGAGACAGTCGCCGCGACCGAGATAGTCGTCGAGACCGAGATAGTCACCGGGACCGAGACAGTGGTCGTGACAGTTACTGCACCAGAAGTAGTCGACAGGAGAGGACGCAGCGATCACCAGGCTGGCGGAAGCTCAGATACAAATGCTGCAAAATCAGGAAGAATTTAGGAGACAAATGTAGCAAGATCAGGAGGAATTCAGGAGAGAGCTCAGACAGATAGTCCTTTCTGTGGCCAGAACTGAGAAGAGACCAGCAGTGGGTGAAGAGGCATCGAGAGAGCCAGTAGTTTCCACAGACCCTGTTGCCGCCGCCTCATCCTCCACCGCTGCAACAGAGGGCTACTCCAACGACAACCCCCTTATTTGCCCCACTTCAGGCAGGGATGTGACCGGACATCAGTGGAACCGCAGCAGTAGGTAGCGAGCAGATTGCAGGCGGAAGTGGAGCTGCAAGATTTGATGGTATACCAGCAGGTACGGGACCACAATTTCCTCGGTATGAGCAAGGAGAAGGATTGAACAGGTCAGTGGATACGAGGAGATTGGAACTGTGGCAGTATGAGAAGTTCGTGAAGAATGGTGGACGACCCTTCTTTGGAAAGTTGGATGCAGAAGAGGCATTCTTGTGGATATCGTCAGCCATAGGTGTGTTTGACACTATGGCATGCCCCATGGAGCACCGAGTGCGCATCATCACAGGAGCATTCCAGGACGAAGCCAGGATATGGTGGAGTTCGGTCCAGAATTCTATATTTGCCCATCGTCAGCCCAAGGACATCACATGGGAGGAATTTATGGTGGAATTCGATGGAAAGTATTTCCCGCCAAACATCAGGAAAAGAAAGGAACGAGAATTCCAGACGCTGAGGCAGGGACCCATGACGGTGGTACAATACGAGAATAGGTTTAGAGCTCTCGAGAGATTTGCACCAGACTTGGTGTCCACCGAAGAAAGAAGGATAGAGCGATTTTACGAAGGCCTCCATCACGAGATCAGGATGGCCTATTTGGATAGAAAGTTCGCTACTTTCGGTGATGTTGTGAGAGCTACAAGCGAGGCAGAACGAGTTATAGCTGCTAGACCTCGCCGGGAATTTGACGAGAAGCAGCAATACCCTAGACCGTATCAGCCAGAGCAAGGAGCACAACAGAGACGTCGAACAGATGCATGTTATAGATGCGGTCAGCCAGGACATAGAGCTGCAGAGTGCAGAGTAGACACAGACGTATGCTATAGTTGCGGTCAACCAGGGCATAGAGCCGCAACTTGTCCAACTAGCCAGACCCAACAAGTGACACTCCTAGCACCTCTGCAGAAACTTGCACTCCCAGCTCCCCAGCAACAACCACAGCAGAAGGCAGAGACCAACAGCCACTAAGGCAGCAGCAGAGAGGACTTGTAGCTATCATGACAGGACAAGAACAGCAAGCCTTGGATCAGAGAGGAATGCAAACAACACCACCACCAAGACCATCCATTTCGGTACCACCTTGGGCAGCAGGGATGGACACAGCCACGATTGCTGAAGCACTGGAGGATACGACAAACGTGACAGGTACGCACGCGTCTCACCTCGGATTTCATATTTAGTAGATAGCTACCAGAGTGAAACCTCCTTAATCTAAAATTTCGAGGACGAAATTTTTATAAGGAGGGAAGGTTGTAAAACCCGTGACTCGAGTCAGGGTTTTACGTTACCGAACCAGTCGGTTCGACCGTTGGTTCGAGTCGAGTCAGTTTCATGAACCGCGTGCTGAGTCGAGACCAGCCGTGAGTTATGAGCGATGAGAGTCAGGTGTACCTGAATATATGATGATAACGTCGAGAAGATGGTGAGATATGAGTTATCTGAATATATGAAAGTATGCAGTATTTTTTTCTTTTTATATGTTTGATCGTAGAAATAGTTTTAGGCCGAATAACGCGTTAGGACGCGTTGGATTATATTCGGGTGGGTTATTAGTTATAGAGCATGCCATTTGGATGTTGTTGTGTTTGTTTTATTTTATGGAATTTTTCCATATTTTTCTAGATTTTTTTGGAATTTATTACGAACTAGTTATTATTTTGACTCGAGTCGGAATCGAGTCAATACTTATTTACGAAACTGCCACTAGAGCATTTCTTCATCTTTCCCGACCCTTCTTCACCAAAACCCTCGCCGCCCCTTCGTTCTCGTCACTGCCGCCACCGCCGCCGATGCCGTGCTGCCGCCGATCGTCGCCGCCCCGCCTTGCCGTGCCGTCGCCGTGCCGCCATGACCAACCCCGGCCACCGATCGCCTACCAGCGCGCCGCCACGACGCCACGAAGCCGCCTCGAACGTCGCCGCTTCGGACTGGATTCCGCTGCCGTCCGGGCCGCGCCAGCCGCCGCTGTGACCCCGACGACCACCCCCTCGCCGTCGCCGACATTTCCCCCATCATCCCGAGCGCCGTCGAGGCTGGCCGGAGCCTCGATCGGAGTAATATCATCATCTTAAGACGCCGAGATTAGATCCGTGTAAGTGAGGTTCAGGTTAGCAGAACTACCGGATTTGGGGTGTTACATTGACTACCAAAGCAGACCATGGAAAGCTAGATAACTAGGCCATGTGTGCCTACTAGATTGAACCACATGCAACGGTGGGTCAACTTCTACACAGACGGGCAGAACTTTTGCGTACAAGGAGATAGGGAGGGAAAATTTTAAATTTGGCTGTGAGGGCACTACTACAGCACCCTAGTGTCATGACTTAAACCCTAAAACTACAAAGTTCGAACGTAAAGGCTCTAGAAGGGCACTTTTGTGCTTAGCCTAGGTGGCACACACAGAGGATTTGCACCCTAAGAGAGTCAGGGTGACCTTGAGAATTGTGTCGCGGGTCCTACAGGGAGTAGGATTGAATGAAAAGGAGCACACAACAAGTAACTTGACTCAGAGGGACTTGGTCCTTACACCTATCTAGAATCAACTGAACCAAAGGAAAAGGCCTAGACACTTGGGTGTACCAAAAGCCGAAGGAGGCTAAGGCAAGACAAACTCATACCATACCATACTCGAACCACGATAAGAAGGACTGGATCTAAGTATGCCAATCCGGGGTAAAGACCAAACTGAATTGAAAACCCTCAATCAAACAGACTGGGTTTTACAACCTCCCCATTGAGAAACATTTCATCCCAAAATTTGCCTAAGGGGGTATACACTCAGCCACACACCACGATAAACAACACACAACCATACAATAGCACACAACCAAAGAGAACAAGGATGAATGCTATTACCTCGAATCACCATCCTCCATTGGGATACATCTAGGGAAGCGTCGCTGCATCTCATTCTCTCACTCCCACATGACCAAAGCACCTTCATGCGAAGCACTTCTTTCCTACGGAGAGTTCAAAGATCGGTCGAGAACCCATGGATATATTGGTTAGGTCAGACATCAAGCTCCTTGTGCTACAGCTTGTCCGATCCATCCAGCATGTACCTCTTCAACATGGACAGATGAAACATTGAGTGCATGGCTGATAGGTTGGGTGGAAGTGCAAGTTTATAAGCTACCTCGTCGACTCACCTGAGCACCTTCAACTGGCCAATGTACCATGGACTCAGGTTGCCCCACCTCCCAAATCACACATCTACTTTGGTCGGGGAAACTTTATGGAAGATGCTTTCCTTTAGGGCAAAGTTGACATCCCAACACCTCTGGTTTGCATATGCCCTCTATTTGTCTTTAGCTTTTGATAGCCTCTATCGTATAAACTCAACCATCGTTTAGGAGTCTTGAAGCAACATGATGCCTACTTTCAATGGCTCACCGCCTTCTAGCCAACACGTTGGTGATCTGCATGGCCTTCCATACAACACGTCAAAAGGTGTCCTCCAGATATTGACCAGATAACTGTTGTTGTAAGCAAACTCCACCAATAGTATGTTCTCCTCCCAAGATTCACCGAAGTCCATCATGCACGACTGGAGCAAGTCCTCCAAGATCTGAATAGCCCTCTATGACTGGTTGTCAGTTCGTGGATAGTACTAAACTTGGCCTCCATACCAAGTTCTCTCTAGAAAGATCTCTAGAAGGAAGGGGTGAATATGGGGTCCCTATCTGATATGATCACTCGGGGAACTCCGTGGAGTTTTACAATCTATCTTTGTATAGCCTGGCCAAAGTTATTATAGGATAAGTAGTATGAATTGGGATAAAGTGTACTGATTTCATTAATATATCGATAATGACCCATATTGCATCCATCAGACACTGGGAAGAGGCTAAATGTGTGACAAAATCGCATGTAACTCAATCCCACTTCTACTATAGCGATGGCAATGAGTGCGACAAACCTCTTGGCCACTGGGGCACGATCTTGAACCTACTAACATACAAGACATCGTGACACACTATCGAGGACATCTTTCTTCAGCTCTGGCCACCACTAAGATCGGCACACGTCATGATACGTGTTCATTGAACCCAGATGCACTGTGAACCTTGAGTAGTGGGCCTCATGAATGATGTCATCATGTAGTCTGGTATATGTTGTTACATATGGTACATATAGCTATCCTCTCATCCTGTACAAGCCATTTGCATATCTGACCTGCCCATTAGAAGTTCCCTATGTAAATCACTCCTTGTGTAGCTGAACATTTGCCTGGGCCTGCTGGATATGATATGCTATAGTTAGACTAATCATCAGTGTAAAATCCGCGACTCGAGTCAGGGTTTCAGAACACGTGTGCGGGGCCGAGGCCCACCGTGCGCACATGCTATGAGGGTTTATGTATACCCAAGTATCGATGATAGCAGCATATACGCATCAGTAGACTGAGTTATCAGTAGATATGAGAGTATACAGTTGATGATTTTATTTTATTTTATGTTGTGACCGTAAAATTAGTTTAGGCCGAATAACGCATTAGGATACTTTAGATGGTATTCAGGTAGGTTATTAGTTATACGACATGTCATTTGGATGTTGTGATATTTTGTTTGATTTTATGGGATTTTTCCCAATTTTTTTGGATTTTTCTAGGATTTATTCCAAGTCCATTATCATTCTTGACTCGAGCTGGTGTCGAGTCAAGTCTTATTTACAACTTTGGCACCACCCCATACTTCCCATCCCCTTCCCAGACACTTTTCATCACCGCTGCCGCCCAAAGATTTTGCCACAGCCGTTGACGCCACCTTGCCGCTGATAGACGCCGCCCAGCCCAGTCGTGATGTCACCTTGTCGCCTCGACCACGCCCGGCCACCGTCCAGCCTTCGCGATGCCGGAAATTGCCCTCGATTTCCCGCCGTTCCCGACGGGATTCCGCCGCCGTCTGCGCCGGACCGCCACTACCATGACATCGGAGCTTCTCCCCTTGACTTCCCTACCTTTCCCCCCTACCTAGCACCGCCGTCGAGGCCGGCCGTGGGTCTGATCAAAGAGGCCGACCGCCCCAACCGCACTCGATGCCGTTGTCGGTGGCCATCGCCACCGCAGTTGCCCTTGTCGTCACCACCATTGGGTCCTGCTCACCGAGACAGTGCTAACCCCTACCTCCGATTGCCTCACCGGAGCAGACGCCGGAAAACCACCGGAGCTGTCATGT
>JAURVB010004310.1:0-29236 GCA_033002965.1 Piper betle
AATCCTACGGGTTCAACTTCATTCACGCGAATCCAATCCTTGTCTATCGTACACGTTTTTATCACTCATGCTCAATGCCGCAGTCATGCCCATTAGCTTATGTCCAAGTCACCAACCACATATAACCAATGTAGGGATAAATCTAACAATCACCCATTCATACATTAGACGTAAGGAATACACTCGAAACACCATCGCCGTACAATCTCTTTTTAAACCATTATGTGGAACCCATGAAAAAAACTTTCACAATCAGCATAGGCAAACACCAAAGCCCTTCCGGCTCTGAATGCCAATGTGTTTTCTCCCTCACTTCTTCACTAAAGAGACAACTTAAAACTATATCAAAAATCAACCGAGTCAAAATTATTCAAAGAAATAACCAAAGGTTCTTAAAACTATCATAAAGTATTTAATAACAGACAAGACAAGTTTGCCAAATATCATCTAGGGGCATATTCAAACTAGACAATTGAGTTAATAAACCTTGCATTTCATTAATTAAAGGTTTCCAAGACTCCAGTAAAATATCTAATAATAGACAAGCTTATCAAACATCATCAAGAGGTATATTTAAACTAGACAATTAACTTAATATACTATGCATGTCATTAATGTAGTCACTAACCACTGCCTCATCCTTATACCGAAAATTCATCAACCTTCATATTAATAGATTCTGATTTTCAAGAGCGTCTCTCTCGTACATATACAAGAGCTTATCCTAAAACTTCTAACCATTGTCTCATCAAAGCCACACACTTTCTACCACTCTTGATCCATTTAGCAGTGGCATTGCAATTTTCCCGAGACTAGAAATAAACCAAATCATTAGCAACTAATTACTCAAAAATAAAGGAGCTTAACAAATTCAGCTCTTTGGCTAGCATATTCCTTTCAAATGAACAATGAAATACAATATGCATAGATCGTCCATAAAAATATCTCCGCAAGCAATAACTCTAGTTATGAACAAAATAGCAAACTAACCAGATCATAAATAGGAGCATGAGCCTATTATCAATCCCAAGAATAAAATGGTCCTATCCACCTATAGCAAATGACAACACAATCATACAAATACCTCCAAATATAAAGTAAAATTTTGACAGCCAAAAAAGAAAACAAACTGCTATCAAGCATTGCCAAATGTCTATAATTCCATCGAACTTATATGTACAAATAAACTCAACTAGCGTCAGCAACTTCCTATGAAATGTTTCTCACATCTTATGAAACATTTATAAGCCAGAAAGAAGCAAACTTTGATCACAACCAAATACTTAGAACAGGTTATGTGGAACTCAAGAAATCCAAGATTACACTTACACGAATAGTAGTAAACGTCAGTCTGGACTGCGAATCCTTATTCTCCTTGGCCAAAACAGCCCATCAACTACACCCAGTTCGTTCACTTTTTGATCCATGTCTCCTCCTAAACAAAATAAGAATAAGATAGCACCCATTTATCAAACTATTTGATGTCCAATCTTACATCAACAAATTAAATACTTTATAGAAATTTCTGCACGAGCAAAAAATCGACACATTTTTTCAGACTAAAACTCAAGGATCCACCACGATGAAGCAGCTCGTCCAGTTTTCATGCAGGCCTGGCCTTACCATGGTACAATTATGCAAAATTTCTGAAACTGCGCATTAAGGGGGATACATAATCAAGTGAGGGGCATGTGAAAGTAAAAAGACCACCTCCTACGCTTTGTCAAACACTATATGATATTCCAACCAATCATCTAATATCACATAAATAAAATTAACAAACCCAAAATTTATTACGTCTTATTTGAAAGAAGAAAAGCAGAAGAGTTCTCAGCCAAACAAAATGCATTAGCATTATAATGTTTTCGCTTACTTGAGAAGAGCTGATGAGTTCTGTTAATGTTTTCTGTCCAATTTTATTACCGAATGAGCGCACTTCTTCACTAGCTTTGGCTTCGCTCTTCTGTTTGATGCAAAAAAGCCAAATACAAGATGAGATCTGAAAAAAGAAACAACCACACCAAAAGGTGCCAAATTTCACCTCACCTTGAGACTCTCACACTCCCGCTTGTACAACTCCAACTACATCAATTTTGCCGGCCTTCTCCCGGCCATGGCAGACCTGGCCTGCGAGCCGTTCCCGAACTCCATCAACGCCTCCCTGTCCTGATCATACAGAACTCAGTCCTCGTCCAATTTGTCGCATCTGTACACTAGTTTATCGTATGTCGACCTCAGCAGCTCGTTCTCCTCCACATACCGCTGGTACTACCTAGGGGTGGGTGTGGGCGTCCGAATTTATCCGTCTGTCCGCTGTCCGAAGTATGTCAGACCGAATTCGACCAAATTAAAACAAACCAAACATAGACATTTTTTTGTCCGAACGAACGACCGACCGAGTGTCCAATATTTAATAACAAACTTGTATGATCCATCTTCAAAAAAATATATCACATTATAAACATAATGTAAAACCAGTGATCTGAGTCAGGGTTTTATGCTTATGAACCGATCGGTTCAATCGTCGGTTCAAGTCGAGTATGTTTTAGAATATGTGTACTGAGTTGACGCTGGTCAGGTGTACGAGCCATGAGGGTCATACGTGAGCCATGAGGGTCATACGTACCCAAGTATATGATGATAACATCATGAATACAACAGAAAAGAATGAGTTATCAGAATATATGAGAGTATGCCAATTATTTTTTATTTTATATATAATTGATCGTGGAATTAGTTTAGGCCATTTACCGCGTTAGGACGCATTACGGGGAATTTGAGTTGGTTATTAGTTATAGAATGTCATTATGATGTTGTAGTGTTTATTTGTATTTTATGGAATTTTTTCTGATTTTATGGATTTTTTAGGATTTATTCCGAGTTAGTTATTATTATTGACTCGAGACATTGGCGAGTCAAGTCTTATTTACGATATTGCCATCAATCAAACCTCCGACCCATTTTCTCTTCCCCGTCCAAACCGCTCCGCCCCCTTGTCGTGGTCGCCGCCGCCGCCGCGTCGCCCGACCACGGATCGTCGCTGCCAGGCCCCGCCGCGGCGTTGCCGTAATGCCCCGAGCACCCCCGCCGTTGCCCGGCCTCCACGACGCCGGAAAATTTGTGGTGAACAGAAATGATTTGTCTCTAATACCTTCTCATACCATTTAATCATTGATTTCAAGCTATTTATGCTCAATTGAATCTTTGATATCGAGCAATTTGTGCTCAATTGTGTTGATTGTGTGTTGTTTTTGATAGCCGCCGCACAAGACCTTCAAGATCAAGAAGAAGATGGGCAAGAAGATGCGGCAGAACCGCCCATTCCCATTGGATCCGCATGAGGACTGATAATACCATTAGCGCGTTTTTGGCTTCTCGTCTTTTTGTTTTTTGCTTTCAATCTCTTTGTGATTTTGATTTACATGTGAAATGGTGTCATGGGTTTGATTGATGTTTGTGTCGCAGGTACAATGCTAAGCGCAGGCACTGGCGCCGGACTAAGCTAGGATTCTAAGAGCATTTAGAATTTTATCGTTTTTTTCTATTGATTGTCAGTTTTGCAAGCTACATTTCTTTTCATTCCCTGAGTGGAGTTGCATTAAATTCTTAGTTTGAAACACTATGATGCATGTTTCATATACATGATTCAAGGTCAAAGCTTGTTAGGTTTTGTTAGCAAGTTATGATCTTTGCATCTTGAAACGATTTTGTTTTTTGCATCATCTTTATGATCAGAGAACTTGAGGTAGCACTTTCAGACAGGATTTTGGGTATAAGAGATCAAATTGGCCCCGTGTATTGTGATCAGAGAACTGGAGGAAGCACTTTCAGACAGGATTGTGCTCTAGTTATCTTAGCATGAGTTTGCTTGAAGCATCTGCTGGAAACGTTGATTGCCAGTTTTGCAAGATATCTTTCCTTTCATGCCTTGAGAGGAGTTGCACTAAATTCTTAGTTTGAAGCATTATGATGCATGTCTCATGTACAAGATTCAACATCTTGAAATGATTTTGTTTTTTTGCGTCGTCTCTGTGATCGGAGAACTTGAGGTAGCACTTTAAGACAGGATTGTGGGTACAGGGGATCAAATTGGCGGCCGTCTTCTTCACACCTCACTTGTAAGTAAAAGATGCCACTTGAGCGACGGTAGGTAATGTGCTTGGCCTAGTGTTTAATGTGGCCTCGGTATGGGGAGAAGGGAGCAGGGAGGAAATGTTGGACTTTATTAGATTTCATATCAAATCATCGAGTAAATAAACTAGATAACGGAAGCGTACCTGAAGCCATAAGAGAAACTAGAGTCTTGACCACCTTAGGTTTGGTCTTCTGAATCTAAGAAGAGTTTTTCAAAACCTGAATTCTAAACAATAGGATATCAGCGTACCTGAAGCCATAAGAGAACTAGAGTCTTGACCACCTTAGGAGCCATAAGAGAAACTAGAGTCTTGACCACCTTAGGTTTGGTCTTCTGAATCTAAGAAGAGTTTTTCAAAACCTGAATTCTAAACAATGGGATATCAGAATGAAAACTGCATATTAATTCAGAAACCATAACCTTCTTATTTATAGTAGTAGTTCATAAATTCATTTTCCATCACGAAAGAGAAATATGAAAAGGTATCTACACATTGAATTCCACACTTTTCATATTGAATTCCACACCTTAATTTATGGCTCATAACTTTTCACTTTAGTAGATCAATTTAATTTAGGCCAACCTTATATAATAACATATGACATAATTCTTGATTCACGTATATATTTATGTCCAACATCCAACAATCCCTCACTTGGACTTAATATATACACGAAGATAATTATATAACCTTATGAGCTCCAAAAAATATGTCATTATTCTAAAATAACAATCTCGTCCATTAATCAATATCAATATAGGATCAAGGCAATTTTCGTAACATTTATGGTAACTAAACCCATTAATGGTCACATACATTAACATAATTAAATGACAAAGATCAAGTATGGATGTGTAGCATGAAAATTACATGTAATTTGATCTAACATGCCTATTTTCAACTGGTCCAACCTTATGATATCACCAAAAATACCAAAACAGAGTGAACCTTAAACCAAATACAAACTCCCACTAAAGTAGCATATCATCAAACGATACAATACCCATATGAGCAACATGCTCATGAAAGGCTTTGGGTGGTAAACTTTTAGTAAGCGTGATCCACAACCATGGAGTTTGTCCCAATATGCTCTATAGATACTTTACCACTCTGAACTCTTTCTTTCACAACAAGGAACCTCATCTCTAAATGTTTTGATTTAGATGAGCTCATGTTGTGATTTAAAGATAATACAGTAGATTGATTGTCACAAAATATCTTAAGTAGTCTTTCAAAATTATCAATAATGCGCAGCACTGTGACAAACTTCTGCAACCATATTTCATGATTGGATGCTTCAAACAAGCTATGAATTTAGCTGCCACAGTGGAAGAAGCTATGAGTGTCTGCTTCACACTCCTCCAAGAAATAGCTCCTCCAGCAAGCAGATAAACATAGCCAGAAGTGGATCGACGACTATCTTGGCATCCAGCAAAGTCAGAATCAGAATACCCAATGATCTCAAGTTGATCTGACTTCCGATATGTAAGCATGTAATGTTTTGTTCTTTGAAGATATCTCATGACTCTTTTGGCTGCTGTCCAGTGATCCAATCCCGGATTATTTAATATCTGCCCAACATTCCAACAATATATGCAATATCTAAGCGCGTACATAATTGAGCATACATAAGACTTCTCATTGCTAAAGCATAGGGAATTTTTTGCATTTCCTTTCCTTCTATATGATTTTTAGGGCATTGATTGAGACTGAATTTGTCTCGTTTAGAGACAGGGGTATCTCCTGGTTTACAATTTTGCATGCCAAATCTTTTAAACACATTTTCTATATAGATCTTTTGTGATAATTCAAGTATACATCAATCGCGATCCCGATGTATTTGAATTCCTAATACAAAAGACGTATTTCCAAGATCTTTCATTTTAAATTTCTTTGATAAAAATCTCTTGGTTTCGTGCAAAAAATCTATATCATTACTGACAAGCAATATATCATCAACATATAAAACCAGAAAAATATACTTACTCCCATTAAACTTATGGTATATACAATCATTAATAACATTTATCTCAAAACCAAACGAGATAATCACTTGATGAAATTTGTGATACCATTGATGAGAAGCCTATTTAAGTCCATAGACGGATTTCTTTAATTTGTAAACTATATTCTTTGAATCTCCCGATACAAAGTTTTTTGGTTGCATCATATAAATTGTTTCATCAATGTCTCCATTTAGAAATGCAATCTTTACATCCATCTGATGTAACTCAAGATCAAAATGTGCCACTAATACCATAATTATTCTGAATGAGTCTTTCGATGAAACTGGAGAGAAAGTATCATTATAATCGATGCCTTCCTTTTGAGTAAATCCCTTTGCAACAAGACGAACCTTATATCTTTCTACATTACCTTTCGAATCCCTTTTGGTTTTAAATATCTATTTACAGCCAATAGGTTTCTCACCTTCAGGCAATGGAACAAGATTCCAAACAATATTAGTTTTCATGGACTTTATCTCTTCATTCATAGCATCAATCCACTTTTGAGAATTAGAACTCATCATGGCTTGATGAAAAGTGATTGGATCATCTTCCATCAGTCCAATGTTATCCTCATGTTTTTCGAGAAAAATGATATAATCATCTGAAATTGCATTTTCCTTTCTCTTGTGGATCTCCTTAATGGCATTTGCTCTTGAGGTTGTTGAGTTTGCTCTTCATGTATAACTTGATTAGGGAGATTCTCGATATTGTCTTGTAATTCTGGTATTGTTTCTTGAACAATATAAGGAATATGACCTTGATCCTGATTATTGTCAAGAACAATCATGGGAAGAGAAACAGATTCTTCTTCAAAGACAAAGTCTCCAACCTCATTTCCCCCTCCAAACTCAACATTCTCAAAGAACTAGGCATTTCCCGTCTCAAAGAATGACCTTATTGTGGGATCATAAAACTTATATCCTCCAGACCATTCAGAATACCCAACAAAATAACTGCTAACTATTCTTGAGTCTAGTTTCTTTTCATTTGGCCTATTAAGGTCTTGCCTCAGCTGGACAGCCCCAAATGCATAAATGCATAATACTAGGTTTCTTTCCAGTCCATAATTCATAAGGGGTCTTAACAGTTGCCTTTGTTGGTACTCTATTAAGAAGATATATTGTTGTCTTTAGTGCCTCACCCCGAAGTGAATCAGGTAAAGTAGTATGAGCAATCATACTTCTTACCATGTCCTTTAATGTTCGGTTTCGTCTTTCAGCAATAACATTCATGCTACGAGTACCTGGCATTGTGTATTGTGGGACGATTCCACACTTTTCTAGGAATTTGGCAAATGGTCCTGGATGTTCTACACCTGATCTATCATATTTACCATAGTATTTACCACAACGGTCAGATCTGATAGCCTTAATAGTTTTGTCAAGTTGGTTCTCAACTTCAGCCTTATATGCCTTAAATATGTCTAATGCTTTAGACTTCTCATGAATGAGATAAAGGTAACCATATCGAGAATAATCGTCTATGAACGTAATAAAATATTGTTGACTATTCTAAGAAGCCGTAGGGAATGGCCCACAAATATCTGTGTGCATTAGTTCTAAGACGCTTGAAATTTTATTGGCACCTAGTATCCTTATATTTGTTTGTTTTCCCTTAATGCACTCAATATAGACTTCAAAATCTGATAAATTGAGAGAATCAAGAATTTCATTTGACATAAGTCGTTCAATTCTGTGTTTAGAAATGTGTACTACACGCTTGTGCCATAATAAAGCAGAATTGTCATTGGTTAATTTTCTTTTCTTACCACTTAAACCCACATGCAAAGTTTCATTAAAAGATGCAATAGTATTAAGTAAACACAGATTATCATAAAAGAAAAGAAACCTGTACCAACAATCTTTGAATTTAAGAAAAGACTAAACTTATTATTGCTAAATTAACAAGAGTAACCAAATTTGTCCAATATAGAAATGAAACCAAATTCCATCTAAAAGACGGTACTATATATGTCTCTTTTAGATCCGAATAATATATGTCTTTAATAATAATCTAAAAATCCTTATTGCTTCAACTATAACTGATTTGTCATCACCCGCATAAATTAATCTTTCAGCATCATTTGGCTTTCGACAACTCAGGAACCCTGCATTGACACACTTATATGAATAGTAGCACCCGAATCTAGCCACCAAGTGTGTATGGGTACTGAAGCTAAATCAACCTCAGAACAAACAAAATTAAGAAATAGACCTTTCTTTACACACCATGCATGAAACTTAGCGCATTCCTTCTTTATATGTCCAGGTTTACCACAAAAGAAACAACAAAAGCCTGATTTTCTTTCTTTTACTGTTGTTTGTGAGACCCATTATTAGCATCCTTAGCCCTTTTTCTTTTCTTATTTTTGTCCTGATAGGTACTAGCCAAATGAGCACTCTCAGCCTGTTCTTGCTTCAATCTTTCTTCTTCTTGCACACAATAAGAAATGAGCTTATTAAGAGTCCATTTGTCCCTTTGACAGTTATAACTAACTTTGAATTGACTGAATTGTGGAGGAAGAGAAATTAAAACTAAATGCACGAGCAAATCTTTAGATATCTCTAACCTCAGTGCTTTTAGTTTTGAAGCAATATATGACATCTCTAAGATGTACTCCCTTATGCTTGTTTTGCCTTTAAACTTCATTGAAATCAAGTTTGTCAAAAGCATACTTGTTTCAGCCTTATCATTTTTTACAAAACACTTTTCTATTTCTTTGAGAAACTCACTGGCTATAGTAACCTTTTCAGATACATTGCCCCTGAAGGTCTCTTGAATTCCCTGCTGTATGATCATAAGACTCATGCGATTTGAACGTTCCCACTTCTCAATGTCCCGTTTTTCCTCAATAGAACTTTTGTCAAGTAAGAGAAGCAGGTTGTTCAGTCCTTAATGCAAGGTCAAGATCCATGCAGCCGAGAATAATCATTACACTTTCTTTCCAATCCTTAAAATTTTCTTTAAGCATTAGAATTGAATTGATGTTGGCAGAAATCATAGAAGCAGATTGATTAAATGAAAATAGAACAAAATAACATCCCTATAATAAAATTAATAAATCTAACAATGTTTTAATCCCATCAATAGATACTTAGCACAACATTAATATTTAGTCTTTGGACAGAAACATTAAGTTGTAAATGGTACTCTCAGTGAAATAATTAAATATTGATAATAAATCCTGTTAAATAAAAAAACCTTCCTTTGGGCCGATTTATTATCCACATGGAAACCTAATAATTATCTCATATTTATTATCGCAAATAAATCTTAACGCAGTAATCAAATATGGATAATAAATCTTGTTAAATAATAAACCCTCCTTTGGGCCGATTTATTATCCACATGGAAACCTGATAATTATCCCATATTTATTATAAAAATGACTCTTAGTGTCGCAAAATATGGATAATAAATCCTGTCAAACAATAAACCTTCTTTTGGGCCGATTTATCATTCACATGGACGCCTGATAATTATCCATTATTTATTAAAAATAAATCTTAGTGCATTAATCAAATATAAACAATAAATCCTGTCAAATAATAAACCTTCCTTTGGGCCGATGTATTATCCACATGGACACTTAACAATCTCATATTTATTACCACAAATGAATATACAATTCTGTCAAATATTAACCTTCTTTGGGCCGATTAATATCCATATGAATTAAATACTCATAACCATCTTAATATTTAAAAAATAATTTCCACAAAAGAGGCTACTTTGGCAGCATATTGTAGTCCTTAATAAATTTTAAAATATTAATTATGACTGAACAAAAAAAGGTAATAAAAGTAACTTTATGTGGGAGTTTCCGAAATTATAACCTTTTATAACTATATTTTCCTCACGCTATTTTACTAAAAGAGAAATTAAAAAACAACCATGTACAAATTGCTTGTACTTTCCTTAATCATGAATCTGTAGATCTAAATAGGATATAGAAGTGAATAGTTCTAATCCATAATTTAAATATAAATTAAAACATAATACTCAATGATTTAATATGAAGGTGGCTCTGATGCGGCTTGTTGGACTTTATTACATTTCATATCAAATCATCTAGTAAATAAACTAGATAGCGAAAGCGTACCTGAAGTCATAAGAGAAACTAGAGTCTTGACCACCTTAGGTTTTGGTCTTCTGAATCTAAGAAGAGTTTTTCAAACCCTGAATTCTGGACAATGGGATACCAAAACGAAAACTGCTTATTGATTCAGGACCATAACCTCCTTATTTATAGCTATAGTTTCATAAATTCATTTTCATCCATCTTGAAAAGAGAAATATGAAAAAGTATCTATACATTGAATTCTACATTTTTCACATTGAATTCCACACCTTAATTCATAGCTTATAACCTTTCACTTTTGTAGATCAATTTAATTTAGACCAACCTTATATAATAACATATGACACAATTCCTGATTCACGTATATATTTATGTCCAACATCTAACAGGAAATGCTTGATTTTTCATGAATGAGCTTCCGAGCAAACACTGATCATGTGCTGTGTGAATCTCATTTCAGCTATGTAGTGACGCATAGCTGAGGGGTTTTCTTTTTCCAAAGCATAGCTTAGGTTTTTCTCTTTTAGCAGCTCCATTCTTTTCTTAAATAAATTTTTTTCCAAAGCATTTTTCAGCTAATAATAATTGAATGGCATGCATCAGATAGAGCCCACTTCGACCTATATATGAGCCCGCTCACAATATGTGTGAGGTCAGATTCACCAATAGTTGGCTCATTGAAAACTTGATGAAAACTATATATAAAGTTGAGAAGGGAATCATATAAGTAGGCCCCGAAGGCAACGTGCAGTGGAGCTCAATTCGAAACAGATCTCATCTTTAAGGGTTATTATTCATGAAAGAAAATATACGTCTAGATGGCCTGTGTTAAGTGGGGTCCGATAAAAGAACCACTTAACAAATCCCACGAACTAGAAATCAAATCCACAATAAAATAAATGATAAATCTGAGAAGAGTTGTAATGAACCTATGGTCCAAATTCCAAGTATGTTGGCGCATCTTCGGCAAGTTCGGACTTTGGAACCTATATCAAAACCCACTACTAAGTACAATACTAATAACTCTATATAATACATTGTCATGGTGTGTGTTCATATCAACAATAATATCACAACAAGGGAGAATGCTAAACAAATCTACAACTAAACACCTGGCACGTAAAATGAGGCACATGCAAGTAATAAATAAATAAATAAAATAATTAAAATGTATAAAAGAACAACACAAAAAATAATAGTGAATAAGTAACATCAAGAAAAGTAATAAATAATAAGTAACAATAATAATATAAATAACACTAACAAATATACGACCAAACGGGAGTAAAAATCAACACATATACGTGTAAATAATAAATAAATAAATAATAATTTGATAAATAAATAAATACTTAATACCAATTAATAATAATATTAATAATATAGCTATCAAATACATGAATATAAAATTAAACAAAAATAAATAATAACATACACTCAAGCGAACAAATAAATAAATAAAATTTAATAAACATGAATAAGATTAATATTAATAAGTAAATATATCATCAATAATAAAAAATAAATATACAAGCATTCATCATAATCAACAAATATATAAATAACTAGAATAAACAATAATAAATAAATAAATAACTAAACAAATAAAAATAAATAAAGAAAAATCTCAAAATATTAAAATATACTAAATAATGTGAATATGTATCTAAATTAATATATGGAATTTAGAATTATAGAAAACATTAGAGAAATGGATAGAAATGGGCTAAAAACGGGTGAAAAAGGCAAGCTGAGATAACCCAGGCAAGTCGACCGAGTCAAACCAAGTCCACTCGGCCGAGTTGAGCTCCAGGCCAAGCTAGGCAACTCGGTCAACTAGGTTGGGTCACAACGGGCCTGGACCAGTGGACGCAGATGTGGACATGGATTGGCAAACATGGCGGTGTTGGGCAAACGCTAAAGTAGGTAGGCGGATGTGAACAAGGCAAATGGGCCAGCGGTGCCTGTCGTCAGAAATCGCCCATGACAGTGAGGCTGGGGTTGGTGCCGGTTGGGATAAACGGCTCAGGCAACAGGGAACATGGTGTTGGTGGGCAATCGACAAAATTTTGTTGCTGGCTGGCCGGAAAACGACAAAAATGTTGTCGGGGAAAGTGCCTGGCGGCAATCCCAGTCACAACGAAGGTTGGGCCTGGTCTCAAATCGAAGATCTCGGCGAGGGGAAGCTGTTGGGGTGGTCGGCTTTGCCAGAGGAAACTCGCTAGCGTTGAAAAATGGCCCCCGAAGGCCGGCGGCAACCATTGTGAAAGGTTAATATAAGAAATATGTAAAAAAGTCGAGTTTGACTAATAAAAATTTGACAAAAGTTAATATAAGAAACAATTGATATAATACTATCAATAATATAAAAAAGTTAGCTATCTATCTAAATTGTATGGCTGTATTTTTTTATTATTTAAATAAAATCGTTCTTATTATGTAATGATTCTTGTAATTTAAACGCTTTCATTAAATGTATTAAACGTAGTCTGACATGACATCGCATTATTTGCAATTGGCCATTATTTATATTAATTTACTATATATCCCCTTGCATTAAAGCACTCTGGTGTTTTTTCCTCATCAAGTTTTAACCTTTCTTACACCTTAGCTAATTTCTATGTGTCATTTAATACTTATTGAATTCAAAATTATAATTACCTATCTCGTTATATTAAAGCGTAGTGGATTTTTTTGCCCTCGTTGCATTTGACTCTTTCCTGCGTGGTGGTTGATTATGACACTACAATAATTTTAAGGGCCCCTTAATATTTACTTAATTCAAAATTATAATTATTATTAGTCAAGTATTAGAGCATAATTTTGCCTAAATTAAGAATTAAAAATATTTAATATAGATTTACAATTATACTATCAAATTAAAAATATTATATATAAATATACTTTTTGTTAAATATAAATAATATTTATTATTTTATGTAAAAATGATATAATAATAAATTTGAAATTAATATTATATACTCTTAATATATATTATTAATAAGTATTAAATATACCTCATACATTGTGTAGGTCTTTGGCTAATTATTAATTAAAGGGAGCTCAATGTTGGCCAATGATTAAAAATAAGAGATTTAACCCATCAAATACATCAAAATAAAAAATAAATTAATGAAAGTATTATAATTTATCTTTTCAATTACGATGTACTTTTAGAATGGGTGAGAATTTATATCTAAAATATTAAAATATTATTATGTATTTTATTATTATTCAAACGAAAAGTTATACAGGGGATTAAATTACATCCCGCCCTAGATATTTCGTATAGAAGTTTGTTTTGCATGAATCCTCTCAACACCGGCATACGGCCACTCCCTCGATTTTATCGCAACAGAACTGCTCTCCCGTTTCCTACTCTCGATAATATCAATCCAAATAAGTAGAAGAAACAGAGATTTGATCAATCCATCTCTCTCTCCGGCCATCCTTTTCCTACCATTTCATTTCATTTCATTTTTGAGCGCCTCCATCAATTCATCCTCCCCAACATCTATTCCTACAACAGCATCCCAATTCCTAGTAAGTCCCCACTCTTTCTGCTCGCTTCTGCATCCTTTTGTTGGGTTTTTTTAAATTTTTTTGACTTTTTTAAGGCTAGAGTTGGTAGAATTGAGATCTGGTTGGGCGGGGTGGGTTGAACATGCTCTCTCTCGCTTCCCTCTCTGCGGCTCCTCGTCCGACGCTCATCCGACGCGAGGTATATGTCTATGTGTTTTCCGTTTCTTCTTTTGCTTGTTTGATTGGGTTTGGTTTATTGATCTGAGCTTGAGATTCGGACTGCTGAACAGACCCGTTTGCGTTTGTTTCAGTTTTTTTTGTAGCTGTTTTGTTTCTAGATGAACGAATTGTTGGATCAGAGTGAACAGTCCTGTTGGTGATGGAGAATTATTAAAATATATTAAAAGAATGCGTATAGAACAAGATCTAAGATAAGATATGCTCACAGATCAATTCTTCTCACAATACGGAGAAGAATTAGTTTTCATCACCTAAATCCCAAGCCAGAGCACCATAGAAGAATTACTTCTCACCCTAATTTCTCACCAAAAATAACTTGTACGTAAAGCAATGGGAGAAGCCTAATTAATTTGGGATCCTCCCTTAATATTGGGTGTACAATAAAAAACATGTCCAACAGGATTACCACCTGTCCCACAAGGTCTAGCCCTTACAAATGGAACCGTTTAATATTTACTCACTGTGACACTCTCCCCCCCCTCACGTGTAATCAACCTTTTAACCGCTTAAGCATTGGGGCAAATTTAATATTCTTCTCGGCATTATTGGCAGGATTTGAGCCCACATCCTTTGGCTGTAATAGGTTGTAAATTTAGATAGTTTATACCATGTAAGTTTAGATGATCATGTAAATTTAGATAGTTACCATTTGTCCCGTCGAAAGTTCAAGCTATTGGAAAATGTTACCATTTAATATTTTACTTTAACATTATTGCTTTTGATTTGTTCTTCTTATTTTAGGATGCCCTTCTTCAAGTGAATAATGGATTTTTTGGTGAGGCAATCGGTGTTAAAGGGAGGATGGACAACCTCTTCTTCGCTTGTCAGGTTTGATATTTTTCTTTTTAGTTTTTGAAACATTAGATTTCATGTTCTGTGCACTTGAAAGTTATATCCTGCTGGAAAATTTTAGCCTAGGGGCAGAGTTACAATGAAAGTGGCTACAAATTTATCACGTTTCGAGGGCGTGACAATGGCCCCACCTGATCCAATTCTGGGGGTTTCTGAGGCGTTTAAAGCTGATACCAGTGATGTTAAGCTCAACCTTGGTGTTGGTGCATATCGAACTGAAGAACTCCAGCCGTATGTGCTGAATGTGGTGAAAAAGGTAGATTTTCTGGGTCTTTGTTAAACTAATTGAATTCTTTACGGAAAAGGGTCCATGTTGATTTATGCATTAATTGTTGGTGGGGGAGTGAATTATTCAATAATGCCTAGCCATGTGACTGAAATGAACGATGTTGTATTCCCTCAATGTGTTAAACATACGGTTTCCTG
This sequence comes from Piper betle, assembly GCA_033002965.1. Lineage (NCBI taxonomy): Eukaryota > Viridiplantae > Streptophyta > Magnoliopsida > Piperales > Piperaceae > Piper > Piper betle. The sequence goes on from JAURVB010004310.1 coordinate 15,267, forward strand.
TTCTCTGTTGTAGATGGATCTGACTGATTCAATTTGTTCTTCAGGCGGAGAAGCTGATATTGGAGAAGGGAGAGAACAAAGAGGTAATTCTACGTCATTTAGGTTACTGTGAATGTTTGCAGTTATCTTGTGTGGCTTGTAATATTGTCGCAGAAGTGCATTTTGTGTCCCTCAATTATGTCTGTCATGAATGTCTTTTCCCCATTTTAGTTAGGACATACACAGATTAACCAAACCACTTCAAGATGTGACAATGCTATCCTGTAATATGATTTTTTTTTTAACAGTATCTTCCAATTGAGGGCTTAGCTGGATTCAACAAGGTTACAGCAGAGCTGATGTTTGGTGCCAGTAATCCTGTCATTGAAGAGGAGAGGGTATGGGAAAAGTACTTACGATGTGTAATAACGTTGTAACAAATGTTCAGATATTTACCCTGTCATGAAGCAGGCACTGAAGAATTATTGCCACGAGAATATTCCATTTTTGTTAGTAGATAGGCTCACTTCTTCCCAGTTTGTTCCTGTCACTCCTAGATAAAGTGTGAAAGACTACCTATGCACTATAGTGAACAAAAATTGCCTTTCCAGGTATATAATATGCTAGAGTAGCTTTTTCAGGTTGCCACTGTTCAAGGTCTTTCTGGGACTGGCTCTCTTCGCCTTGCTGCAGCGTTTATAGAAAGATACTTCCCTGGTGCAAAAGTTCTAATCTCATCTCCCTCTTGGGGTATTGTGTAGTTGCATGAACTCAAGTTATGGAGCTTTGGTGCAAATAGCGCTAGCATCAATAGCCCAAAAGCTTATAACTTTTCATGTTTTTATTAACAGGAAACCACAAAAATATTTTTAATGATGCTAGGGTTCCATGGTCTGAGTACCGATATTATGATCCAAAAACAGTTGGTTTGGATTTTGAAGGAATGCTGGCTGATATAAAGGTATGTGAATTAGGTAGTTTTGTTACTAGCTTACATGAACATAGTAGTGATCTAATAGTTTGAATTATTCTTCTGAATCGTGTTTTTTGTATTTTTTTTCTCTTGTAGGCTGCACCAGACGGTTCATTTGTTCTGTTGCATGGCTGTGCGCACAACCCAACTGGCATTGATCCAACTCTAGAGCAATGGGAAAAATTGCCGATGTCATTCAGAAAAGAACCACATTCCCTTTTTTGATGTGGCATACCAAGTAAATCAATATTAGCATTGTCGATTGCAATATGCTTGTAGTTTTCTTTTACAACATTTAGTTTCTCTGGTACACTGCATGATATATTGGATTTTCATCCCAGGGATTTGCCAGTGGAAGCCTTGACACTGATGCCTCATCTGTCAGGCTGTTCGTTGAACGAGGTCTGGAGCTATTTGTTGCTCAGTCTTACAGTAAAAATCTGGGGCTATATGCAGAGAGGATTGGAGCAATAAATGTGGTTTGCTCTTCACCTGATGCTGCCGCACGGTATGTTACTGTAGACTTGTGAGTTTGTGCTGATTTGGTTTGTGCGGTTCTCTTGGTTGAAATTTGATTTTGTTTTCTACAAGAGTGAAGAGCCAGCTGAAAAGACTTGCTAGACCAATGTACTCAAACCCTCCAATTCATGGAGCCAGAATTGTTGCCAATGTCGTTGGAAATCCAGCTCTTTTTGTCGAGTGGAAAGAAGAAATGGAACTCATGGCGGGAAGAATCAAGAATGTGAGACAGAGACTCTTCAAGAGCTTGTCTGCAAAAGAAAAGACTGGGAAGGACTGGTCTTTTATCCTTAAACAGATTGGCATGTTTTCTTTTACTGGCTTGAGCAAGGAACAGGTACAACCATTAATTTACTTGCATGTTTTTTGGTAAATGTGAACAAAATGCACTTTTCATATGCTATAGCTTCATTTACATTTTAGAACCAAGTTGTTATCTATTTTGTGTTTCTTATGTTGTCAGAGTGACAATATGACAAACAAGTGGCATATATACATGACCAAAGACGGCAGAATATCCTTGGCGGGGCTATCTCTAGCTAAATGTGAATACCTTGCAGATGCCATAATCGACTCTTTCCACAATGTGAAATCATAAATTGATTATGTGGATGCAATGGCTGTAAGTTGTACCCTATTTTTGCTTCTAGGGATTGTCTCAAGATCAATAGTCTGCCTTTCAGCAACGGCCATCAGTATTTGGATAAGAAACCCTAGCCACCATTATTTTTTCTTGTATGTTTCAATCTTTTTGCTTGAATAGACTGTTTGAGATTAGTGATTAACAAATGTACCAGAATTGAAGTCTTCCCAGGCTATCTTTCCTGATGGTCACATGGTTGAGTTTCTGATACTCATGTTGCAGAACTAAATTGGCCTTGTCAATATCAACTTCTGAACATGGGAAAATTATAGGCTATCGTTTCAAAATCTTCGTTTGTTTGTCATTCTTCTTTCGGTAACTATTTATATGGGTGAATTACTGTTGTACACAATTTGATTCGCTAATAAGTAATTGAAGGTTTGAGCCATTGACATCAATAAACTGGCTTATTCTTAAATGTCTCAACTCGAGCCAGGCTACAATGTGAAGATTAAGCTGGTTGGCAAAATTCTGGAACAAATATGAGGGAAAGCTCTTTGCCCTAATTTTGAGCCAAGGGCATGCTCATGCTCAATGGTGTTTGGTGCAGCATGCGGTCAGTCCGGTTCAAAATGAATAAACCAAATTATGAAATAGTTGTTATGTATTTGGCCCATAAAATTTATGGCCAAATCGAAATTGAACTATCAAAACTCAACCAAAGCCTAATTCAAAATTGAAGATAATCGGTTTTACTTTAATTAAAGTTATAAAATATTTTAACAACCTTAATCACCTTTAAAAAATACTAATATTTGCTTCCCTTATCTTGTCTTTTTAGCATTTGCTCTTTGCCTCTTCCTCCACTCCCTCTTCCATCTCAATTTAAATCGCGAACAAATTAAATAGCTTAATTTAAGCCACATAAAACATAAATGTTAGATATTTTTCAAAGTATTTTGATGCCTAATTTGATTCCTAATATCTAAACCGAATTTTTATACCCCATTAACATTTTGTATACAAAAAACCAAAACAAAATCAAATATGTTCAAAACTAAATTAAAATGTTAATTTTTAAATTACTAATTTAGTTCAATTTTGATTAGGCTGTGTGGGCTTAGGTTTCTTATAATTCAATCTTCCCTCCCCTTAACTTCCTAGTATTATTTGTTCTTCTCCTCTCCCTCCTCATTTGGACCTTCTCCGTCATGGCCATGGCTACTGCTGTTGCTACTTATAGTTCTATTTCCACTCTTGCTCTTCAAGCCCCTAATTTCTTAATCAGATTTTTCAAAATATAAAATATAAATATTAGATTTTTTAAAGCATTTTGATTCTTTGATTCAACTCTCCATTTCTAAACCAGAATCTTATACCATATTAACAATTTTTTTTACAAAAATCAAAATAAAACTGGATTAAATTAAAATATTAAGGGAAAATATCATAAATAGCAAGATTTCAAAGTTTTTTTAAAAAAATAGCCAGTTTACAAAATTATATTTAATATAACCATTTTTTAAACTTTTATATCAATGATAACCAAATTACATCATTTTTTATTTAATGACAAAAATACCCATAAAATTTTTTTCTTAATATCAAAGTTGTTAATGGATAAAAATTATATTTTTTTACCAAATTTAAATATAAAAATTTTAAAAATGACTAATAAATAATAAATAGACTCTAAAATTATATTATTGATGAAGAGCTAAAAGGTAAAAATATTTTTTATTGAATTTTGGACCATCAAAAATATAAAAAATAAAAAATATTTTTTAGGTGTTTGAAATTTGAATTTGAAATTGACATATTTTATTAAAAATTAAATTTTTTTGTTTTATCTAATATATTTTTATTATAAATAATTTTTTTAAAATATCAATCATCATATAAAATACAAGAAAAATATGTTTAAGAAAATTTGAAGTTAGATTAAAAGTATTTGTGTTAATAAAATAAATATTATGAGTTAAATATTCTTAAAATATATAAATTGATTATATGTGAAATAAAAATATGAGATCTGATTATATTTGATATAAATTTAAATTTTTAGCCAATTATGATAAAAAATATTGAAACTTAATTATTTATGATGCTTTCCCATTTATTAATTTTAAATTGTTAAATTGGCTTGGGTTAGAGGTTGCCCTCTTTTTGGGGTTCTTCCCTCCTTCCCTCTACACCATGGCCATGGCTGCTGGTGCCCCTCCATCCTTGCCCTTAAGTCCCCCTCTCCACCCTCTTCTCCCACCAACCCTTTCCCGCTTTCTTCTTCAAAGCCCCTCCCCTTCCTCCAACCTCTCCCTCTCCTCTTCATCTTCCCTCCTTTCCAAGAAGCTACCTTTCTCCCCCTCCCACCAACCATTCAGTGCCTAATCACCTATCTTCGCTTTCTTCCAAGAAGCCACCTTTCTATCACTATCACTATCACCGAATCAGTAAAATTACTTATTTCATCACTCTGAAATATCATTAGCCTATATAATGAGTTGAATATAAAACATTTAAGAAAAGGAGCTCTACTTATTTTGCTCAAAAAATTCATCATTGGTTACCTCGTGCTAAGGCTCGAGCTATGGATTTCTTGTGCTTGGAAACCTATGACTTGATAACATTTATTAATATAGTCCAATTACAAGCTGAGTTATACTCGTCTAATTTAGGATTCATACAATAATCTTCTTCTTATTCTTCCGTTAGATACCCTAAAGGGTTTTAAGGACATAAATCTTAAATTAGGATTCGTGCTCTAATACATTTCGAAAAATCGAATCCCTCCTGCACAATTTTCCGTTACTAAATAAATGATTGTATTAAAAAATGCTAATAGGCCACACCTCAATTGAGAATTGCGGTTTCCACATTTAAAAATGACACCCAAACTCAAGTTAAGCTTAAATATTGAGAAACCAATAACAGGCTTTAAATTTAAACTGGCTTGTCAACATAAATATCCATCTGAAACCAATGACAAATATATATTTACATGCGTATGTTCAAGTGTTTATTATTAAAAAAACAATTTATCAGAAAATGGGCATGTATGTCATGGAGGAAAATGAACTCCCAGCATGGCCAATTCCCATCTACATCTAATAAAGAATTGCAACCTCTTTTACAACTAAAAAATTTTGATACCGAGAAAGGCAACCTAAGAGGCAGATTTGAGGTCCACATGTGAGGCAGCATCTGAAATCCGAAGGGCACCCCCAAGGTTGATGGGTACAAGAGGGATGAGTGAGTGAAGTACATCAGTTATGAGTGGTCTATAGCTTGCTTCCGGTTGGACACACAATACAGCAACTGCTGCAACCTACAACCGAAGCTTCATAGTTGTTAGGATATATTTGTATTGCTAAGTTGGAAATAAACTCTCTCATATAGAAGAAGAAGAAGAAGAAGAAGAAGAAGAAAAAGAAGGATATAGAAATCTTGAAAACCTGGTACAAATGTTTTAGATCCATTTTATTTCTTATCACAGGGTCAACGATAGTTGGAACCTTTGATCTATCTGTCAGTTGAGGCATGGCCTGTCCATAACAAAGAATGCACCAGATAAGCATAAAGAATTCATGAATTACTAGTGATATGGGCATCTGCAGCAACCGAGGATAGGAGAGGCAATGATAAAACATAAATTCCAGCTATGTGAAACATGTACAAAAAAACCGCAAGAGGAGAGCAGACAAGGAAAGGTTGCCTACCCAAGTGACAATCGATTGGCACTGAGCAGAATTCATCTTCTCTACAGGCTTTCTTCCTATAAGGAGCTCCAAAAGAATGACTCCAAAGGCATAAACATCACTTTTCTCAGTTAATTTACCTGAAAGAAAAAGAAAAACATTATGGTAAATTTCAATGATAATGCTTCATAGAAGCCACCAATTAGCTGATCTCAAACCGCATACAAATTTTCAACAAGTGAAATTCATAAAAACTGTTTGAATTACATGTAAATAAATTAAAGTAGACAAGCGTTTACGTTTAGCCTATTGATGGGAAACTGGATTTTTTAGTTTTACATACCATCTAAGAGGTATTCTGGAGCCACATAACCCGGCGTCCCACACAGCTTGACATTGTAGTTGAATTGTCCTCCAGACATGGTGGCAATACCAAAATCTGATAGCTGTGTATATGGAAGAGAAGAAGACATAAAACTTGGAGTGATCTTAACACTTTTTTGAAGGCCAAGCGCATTCCTTAACACCACACCTTGAAAAAAATTTACCTTGGCGTTAAAATTAGAGTCTAGGAGAATGTTGGATGACTTTAAATCCCTGTGGATAATTGGAGGATTGCAATGCTCGTGAAGATACTCCAATCCTCTACATAGAAACAATATATATAGGTACTTCAATTAAAAGTAACACAAAGGGTATGGAAGAAGTCACAAAGAATGCAACAAGCAAAAAACCTTGCCGTATCCAGGGCAATTTTCATGCGAAGATGCCATGTTAAAGACATCCCATGAGAAGGTCCTGATTTTTTTTTAACAAAAAAAGTGGCAAAAGTAAAACACAAGTTATTTGCTATAATTTTGGTAGTTTCATCCGAAACAAGAGCTGGATTTTACACTCATATTTACCATGTAATTGAGTTTCCAAAGATCCATTCTGCATCAGTTCTGAGACAAGGAATCTGGTTTGGCCGTGAATGCAATGGCCTAGGAGGGAGACTATGTTTGGATGACGAATTCTGCTCGTCAAATCAATCTCATTCTGGAAGTAACAAGAAAGAGCAATATCAGATGACCGTCAACATATATGAACCAATAACAAATTAATCAGATAGTCAAAACTTGTGAGGTAGCTAAAGATACCTCAAACTGTTTTTCAGACAGGGAATCACAACAGTTTACTTTCTTCACTGCAGTAAAAACATTTGCATCAAAACAAGCCTTGTAAACACAACTAAATCCGCCTTCCCCCAGTAGATTTTTGTCACTGAAATGATTTGTTGCCATCTCAAGCAAGGAGTAATCAACGACGGAGACAGCGCCCTCCCTGCCATTGGTCTTCAGAGAGCCAAGCTTGCCCATAATTGGGTTCAAAGTCAGTCGCTTCCCTGCATCTACTAGTAGCAAATTCACAAGGAGAACATAAATGTGCAGCAAAAATCAAATTCAACACACAAAACCAAGATTCTTATCATCATAAAAGAGAAGTTATATCCATATGACATATATATATATATATATATATAAGCAGACATCCATAATGCCTGGAATTGCACCTTTTGGATTCGTCTTCTGCACATTATCCCTCCTAGCAATCCAAACACAAAAACAAGTACCAACCAACAAGGTGGCCACGGAAGACACTAAAACCAGAGCCAAAATCAACCCCTTGTTCAGGCGATGATGAGGCGGGTCCTCTGCTGCTGTAACAGATCCTTCAAAAAAAGCAATAAAAAAACAGAGATTGAGCGATTAGATTGTCAACTATTGTCTTCCCGAAAAACCCATGAAAAAGGAAACAATCTGCTGACATTTTCCGGGAAAAAAACAGAGGAAATTACTAGTCTGTACTCGACAAGACACAAGTTCAAGTTCAAACATTTCAAACATCTAGCGAGCATTGTATGCAAACAATAATCTCTGACATGAAATGTGGCATCAGAAAGGTAAGAAAGCAGTTCAACAAAGTCGACCACAATGAGCAAAAAAATGGGATCCACCAACAACCAACGTTGCCTAAGCATCTCATATGTATCTCGAATTCTGCAAGACTAAAAAGTTCAAAAACTTCAAAAACCTCACATCAGTTCCACAAAGTTCACTGCTTTGAGCAAGAACACGACCAAAAGATCTCCGTTTCAGAAGAACACAAAAACACTAGAACTCCAACAAGGGACAAAGACGTACAAAACTCAAACCATGTCCTCACCGAAAGGTGCAAGCCCCATTGGCGCGTGAGTCGGAGGAGCATTCCCAATCCCAGCAGCAGGCGGCAGGGCAATCCCAAAAAGGGAGCCATGGCCGGAGAGATCCTGGCTCCACGAGCAGATGAAAACAGAGCAAGACCGAAGGAGAAGACCCAGAGAGCAGACAAGAGGGGAAGCGTCCCCATTGCAAAAGCTTCAAACTTTTTTTCTTTCCAACACAAATGCCAGCACACAGGGCAGTGGAAACAGCAACAAAAGGACAACAACCCAACAAAGCTTTTGGGGAGTGGAAATGAGAGAGCAGGAAGAGAAGGGAGGGAGGGAGAAGGTGTTCAATTTGAAAGTTTGGGGAGTTGGGAAGGGAGAGAGAGAGTGCTGCAAAAAGACAGCAAAATCTTGGCAGAGAGGAGGAAGGGAAGAAGGTTGTGTAACTGTGAGTGATTGAACAAAGAAAGTTGTGTGTTTTTGTTGTTATTATTGTTTATTGGTTTGGAGTTGGCTTTTATCTTTTGGAGGGCAGAAAGGAGGTGGGACTGTGCAGCAGTTACAGAAAGAGGGAGGAGTCACCATCTTAGAAGTGCACACCTTTCATTATGGGTATACCTTCTAATATATATATATATATATATGGGTATAGATGATTTTTCGTATTATGAATATAATTTTTTTTAAGTGGTATGTAAGGTGTTTAATTGTGTTAATTTGTACTTATTTATTATATAAATATAAATTTATAATGATAACGATTAAAAAACATGTTTAATAAAATATTGATAAAATATAAAATGATAGATACACTCTTAAAAAACTCGAGAAAAATGTTACAGAATAAAAAAGGGGATCTGTTTTTATTTATTTCAAAAGTTTCAATAAAAGTCTCCTGATGATTGTAGCCATCAAATGTTATTTTTCATAATTGTAGCAATATATTATATTATTAAAAAAATTTGGACAAAGATCTACGATAATCACAAGAGAAAATGTTAAAAGTGCCCACTTGTAATTTAACGGTGATTGGTGGTTAAATTTAATCACAAATACTTCCATTTATAATTTATACATTAGTTTTTTTGTTTTCGGTTACATAATACCACTTAAATAGTTCTTCTCACAGTTAAACATTTAATTAATAATTAAGAAGAATACAATGAAGTATTCATGAATAATTAAGAACTAATAAGGTGCACAAATCTCTTAAGTTAATCTCTACTTAATTTGTTTGGACACGAAAGAACGTGGGGAGGGATGTGTAAGGGCAAGATATTAATATCGCAAGACATGAATTTCCCTAACTTTTTTTCATCCGTTTTTACCATTTAAATTTAAAAAAAGGTGTATGCAAGATTACTCTTTGTTTAACAAGGCAAAGGATGTTTGCAGGATTGGAATTCCGACGAAAGGAAATTTTTTCTAACAAAAAATATGTTGACAATTGAACCATGCTTTGCTTTTATAATTATGCATGGTAAAGAATTAGTCTTATGATAAGATATAAAAAAGTTACTCCCACCCCATCATAAACATGGCCCACATTTATCTTTTTTTTTATGCTCTTTTATGATCTAACTCGTCTTTTAAAGTCATCTTCTTTTCCTTTTGTTTTTTCGTCTATTGTTGATGGGATAAATCTAAGTACCCTTGTTTTAGTGTTTTTATTTTTAAATAAGAATAAAAAAATTCCAACATATCCGGCCATTGATGACAGAAGGCGACCATGGCTAGTTGCAACCAATCCGGCTACTGGGTTGGCTAGGGGCCTGCTAAATTCTGCCATGCTCAATTGCTCATACCTGGCATTTTCTTTTACACGAACTATTTGGACCATCATCATGATCAATCGCCCCAAATGAAAATATGGGGTTGGAAATTTAATAAGTGTTTTTATTAATATTTTTAATTTATTTAATCGATACAAGGTATATATCAAGAAATAAACAGAGATAGTCAAAATTTACCTCCAATTTGATCTAGTAAGGCCAGGGGTGCTAATTGAGCTGAGCGAGCTGAGCTTAACATGTGTTCGAACTCGGCTCGAATAATTCAGAAACTTGTTCGAACTTGACTCGAAATCGAACGAGTTTTAGACATATATGCTCGAGTTCGACTTTATTAATATTTTTAATTTATTTAATCGATACAAGGTATATATCAAGAAATAAATATAGATAGTCAAAATTTACCTCCAATTTGATCTAGTAAGGCTAGGGGTGCTAATTGAGCGAGCGAGCTGAGTTCAACATATATTCAAACTCGGCTTGAATAGTTCGAAACTCGTTCGAACTTGACTCGAAATCGAACGAGTTTTGGATATACATGATCGAGTTCGATTTAAATATCTTTTATGTGTTCAAACTCGACTCGAGCTCGAATATCCACATATAATTTTTATTTGTCGAGTTCAATGGTTCAAACCTTAGACAAAAATTGGCTGTCCACATATAATTTTTTATTATCATGTCAGTCATGATCGGACATGATTAAAATCCAAGAAATTAAACGTTTAATTTGATTATATATTTATTTTTTATCTAATAATATTTTATATTGTAAAACACAATTTTTTCTTGCAAAAAAATAATATCTCCATTATCAGATCATTATTTTTTTAATTTTTTCTTAATATCTCTTATGTCATTGAGCAAATTAAAATCATAATTTTTAAAAATTATTTGAACAGGTAAATGTTATATTATTATGAGAAACCTTAAGACGGATGTGCATTAAATTTAATAATTTTTTATAATAGTTTAATAATAAACTTTAAAAAGTACCACTAGTATCATTCATTTACGATTATTGTCGGTCACACCTTGATCGACCATTTGGTCGTATAAAAGAAGTTAATATTTACTTTATTTTTATTTAATCATAATTAATCAATTAAATTCAATTACAAATACTTTAGACATGATTAAGACTCCATTGTTCTAATGTTTACAAAAATCTCCTAACAAGAAGAATGATTAAATGATATAAAAACGTGCCATTTATCCATTTACTTGTTTTCCCCCTTCATGGCCGGGAATCCGATTTTGGGGTCAAATCGGTCGGCCCCGAATCGGCGTCCAACTCGGCCGAGTCACCCTGATTCCGACCGATTTAAATCGGATTCGGAATCGGGGTGAATCGGGAAAAATCAATTTTTGGATAAATTACCAAAATGCCCTAGGTATAATATTAATATTAATTTAATTATTTAAATAAGGGTAAAATTGGAATTGAAATTTTAACAACCTAACTTACCTGACGGCGAGAACGACGGGGGGGGGGGAGATCTGGAGGGGCGGGGCGCGGTCAGTGGGGGGAGGCGGGGAGGGAGAGGGAGGGGCTGGCAGGGGGAGGTGGGGCGGGGTGTGGCAGGGCGGGTCGGGTCTGGGGGGGAGGGGCTGCGGCGGCAGCGACTTGGAAGGACCGTGGGTGAGAAATAACTGTGGTGGCATTTTTGTAATTAAAACTTGACTCGTGTCTGACTCGAGTATAAAATAATAACTAATTCAAAATAATTTTAAAAAATCTAAAAAATATAAAAAATATCATAAAATATAATATATATAATAATATCAAAATGACATCAATATTTAATTTTTATATATTTATTTATGAGTTGTCAAATTATTATATATAACCGATTTGGACCGATTCCTATCCGAGAGCTACTAAATCTTTAGTATGATCACTGTATCCCATGTTCAGGTTTCTTTAAACACTTGTATTTTAGTATTTTTAATTTTATAGTACCATTCTATAAATGGAATTTCAATTCTTACTATTTTTAAATAATCATAATAATTTTTTTTATTTTTATCTAATTGTTCTTTAGTATGATTAGTAAAATACCAAGTTCTAAATTAATCATGCTTAGGTAACATAAATTCTTTCGAACATTTTTCTTTATTTGGTTGAAATTGATAAGTATTTATTTTTAGGTTCATTTTCGAGAATATAGGTTCATCATTATAAATTCCATGTGGAATTTGTTGTTCTTATATATATAAATTCCCTTTATACTTATAGAAGTATCTTCTAGACAAGATGGACTACATATACTATGTCTATTAGAAATACTCAGTCTACTAAAAATTATTTCAATATCACCATTTGTATTTTCTATAATTTTCTTAGTCTGTCTATTTATTACCTTAGGAGGTATTATATTTTCTAGTTTCCAAGACTAAGGCAATTTTATTTCATTCCAAGTAACTGTTTTAGGAATAGTTATATTTGCTTTTGTAATGTCTGTCTGGAACAATGTAATTTTCCCTTTATGTGACTCTACGATGGAATTTGGACTTATAGTAGTCATTGCTTTAAATAAATTCTATATATGACATAAATTCATTGATCCCGGAAACATATCATGCCTTTGTGTTTGAATGATAAAGCTTCATTATATTAGGATCATGAAGACTTATTGAATAATTGGGATAATAATTAAAATATACTGTAGTTCCTAAAGTTGATTCAATTACTCATAATAATAAATTCTAGAATTTATTATGTCTTTTACTACGAAGGCATAATAATAATGAAGTGTTTAAACCTTCTCTAGTTAAAGGTTTAACAACTACTTAAATTAATCTAAGATGAATATATTTATATTCAACCTTTGATTCTTTTATTAATTTATTTTTAAATAAATTAATATTATTGGTAACATTACTTAAACTAACATTTTTTTCAAATGTTTTTATTATATAAGACTGCTTAAATTTTATTAAGCCTTTATTATACACATTAGTTGGGTGAACCTTAGAGGTAGTCCATTTATTTAGTTTTTGTTCAATATTTTTATATATTATTTGTTCAGTATTCTTAGAATTTGACAAATTCTCGGTTTTCTTAACTGAGTTTGTTAAAAAAATCATTATAAACTAAAACTTCTTAAGTAGGAATTTCCTAAGAGAAACCAATCCAACTGTGACCACGCCTACTTCGGCCCTTGGCAACTTACCGGGGCTTGGATTTCATCATCTACCTAAGTAATCTTATTCTATTTTGTCTCTTAGACCAAGTTAATCTTGACCACACAAGATTTTGCCCGAATTCCAATTAACTTCACAGAACTACTTAATCAACACCTTATGAAGAGTTATATGTGGATCTTGTGACGTAAGCATACGTTTCTTTGAAGGCATGTGGGGACGTAGTAAAATTGTTGCTTGGTAGACATGAATTATAGTGACCCATGAAAGGGCATGCGATGCAATGTAACCATGTTTGAGTGTGCATGTGTACTATAGTTTTTAAGTATTATACCACGTTATTATACTATATTCACTATTATTATATGCCACCTGTAAATCTGGTAGGGGTCAACTTAGGGGTTAAATTTTTCGCCCTAACTGCTTCCGTGCGGCGTGTTTCCCTCCTTGGAAACACCAGCCTACACCACCTCCGCACACACCAATGTGCTGTGGTGCACAGCGGCCTCGGACCACCCACTTGTGAATATTGCACGAACCCAGTCCCGATACCGCGCCCAGCTACTAGCGCCACTAGTCCCAGTATCAGGCTACCAGTGATTGTACCAAACACACACACCGATCACCAAGCTGCAATGACTACGCGTCCCAGTACCGGTCACTCACTCACCAGCACAACCAGATCTCGGAATCACCAATCTAGTCCTCGGTACCCAAACTCGACCCAACACCATGATATTACGGGAACTTGTCCCAACCTCTATTCCACTAGTATGAATACAGGATATACAAGTGTCTACACCCTAGACTACTTGCCGGTCGTGGACATGCAAACCCCACGACTGTGCCTCTCGATGCTCACTCGACAGGACTTCACCCAACCCTCGGTTCACCGTGTAGGGTTGCCGAACAACTGGTATGTGAGCCTTGACCCTAAAGGCGGACGTCGACTACCCCGGTAGTCCCCTTGAAGTTCCAGACCGCCCCTTCGGCCTGACTGCAATAACCCCAAGGCATCCCCTTGCCCGGCCAAGTTTCTCTCCTCCACTAAGATCACTCACACACTCTTCACATGTTGTTCTGATCTCTACACAAG